>NIVC01003057.1:0-25000 GCA_002269645.1 Macrostomum lignano | reverse complement strand
ACAACCTCAAGGATACGGAAATTTAGTTGAGTGTCTATTTTTTCTTCAAGAAGTTGTACCGAGGTGAGATCTGGACTAGAAAATTAAATAATTGAATCTTCAATAGAATTCCATAAGCTTAGCTAATAGCTGCATTTAAAAGCATTTAAAAGCAATTAGAAGCAATTCCCCGACCTTAGCGCGTTGTTCTCTGCCTCAACTTTAGTTGCCTGCTGTTCCACTTGGTCAGTTTCGCATTGCAATTGTTCCAGTTGCTTCTTGACTCGGTCGATGAAGGCCTCATTGCTCTGTCTGGCAACCAGTACAGCTTCTAAAGTGTCCAGATTAAAAAAACATAAAGTGAGAATAGCAAACTTTGATTCTAGACAGCCAATGCACTTGAATTTACCGTGAATTTCTCTGTTGATCTCGTCCGGAAAGTGCATCAGTTTGTGCCGTACAGCAGCGCATTTAATTGTCTCTGTCTCCAATACGTCCTTTGCGTTGTATTTGTGTAATTCCTGTCAAAAGGCGCGTTTTTAATGATTGATTAAACCGCCTAATTTATGGGACCAGGAGGTTGTACTATGCAATTTTCTTACCAGCTCATGAAGAGCATCGATAATGTTGTCAATGTGCCCAATGTCTTTTTCACTAAATCCGAGTGCTTTTGTTTTCATTCTTTCGCCTAAAATACAAATTACCGATCCATGCAGCGATTGATTAATTAATATTCAAGTGACAATTTAGTGACAATTACATGACTTACTCAGTTCACCCAGTCGCTTTACTGCAGCAACAACTTCTGTGACCTCAACAAGGGATGTATTTGCGTTCGTAGCGTCTTCCATAAGCTTTATATTGCTAGGGATAATGATAAGAAATTTCTGGTTCAATGAAATTTGGACTAGCTAGATTTGGTTGAAAGTTGAGCAATAAATTATTGCCTTATTTAGTATGTGACAATTTATTTCATTGGATGTTATAGATACTATACTCAGAAATTATTACCGAGCAATTACAATTAAAACCACCCGCATGATCTAAAACACAAAACATACGAAATGCACGTCACACGTCTACCCAATCAAATGAAAAAATCTAAAATAGATACGATTTAAAGCCTAGAGGTGACTCTATTAACAAGCTCAAAAATGTACTTTTTGAAAATTATATAATATATACTCTAGACTTACGCTTGAAAAAATCTACTAGAGTCATTAAATAAAATTATACCGACGTAAAAGGGAAGAATCATTTGTTAAGCCAGAATTATATTCGTAAATCCTTAGGAGCTAAATACCCTTCTCCTCCAAGAAATGAAAATATTTTGTTTCGTTTTTTTTTCATAAAGGAGTTATAATACAATGCTGTTGAACTTAATCTTAAGCAATTAAGCAATGAAAGTGACATTTTTAAGTGTTTGACATGCATTGCGAAATGCCGGTGTGAATCGACTTTCGCGGAACAAACTGAAATTAAACTGCGCCGGCCGATGAAATGAAATATCGAAATGATCCAAGAAGTAAGTATACCTGAACTGAACGAAATGAACAGACTCTTCGTCATGTGAACAAAAATATTTCGTATTGATGCTACAAATTTAGCATAATATTTTTTTGTTAGGAGCCCAGGCCTATTGCCTGACTGACTGCAGCAGCTTGGTTTGTCATTTGATTGTAAATTAGAAAATGCGAGAAGCCGGATTGTTTTTAAACCTGTTACCTGTCTAGTCAGGCTGTGACTGAACTGAACAAAGTTCAAAGCATTAACTTTGGGCCTTATTTAACTTAATAAGTTATTCCCTTTCGATTTCCTAGGCCTAGGCCCTAATCATATGCTTAGACATGCCCCAGGCCCCAGCCCCAGAAGACTGAGTCTGGAGCTTAGTGTAGGCCTAATAGGTCTAACAAAAATTTAGGTAGGCATTATTAATTCTAGACTCTAGTTTAGTTGAAAATTGCTCTGTAGGCCTAGGCATAGGATCTATTCCCTATGTTATAATCCTAGGCCCTAATAAATTTTGGTCTTGACTTTGTTAGATATATAACATATTTTTTTAATCTACCTTTGGCTTTGGGCTTTGGCTTTTGCTTAAGACTTGGGCCTAAATGCACACTCAATGATTAGTTCTAAATCCAAGTGACTTAGATTTAATTGCAATCTAGGCCTATTTATTTTACTTTTTAGGTTTTGTTAGTCTTATTAAATTAATAATAATTAAATTATTAAATTAATATTACTATGCCTTATGAAATATTATATAATAGGGCCTATATAATATAGCCTCTCTCTAGGGGATACCAGTTATTTTGGTGACAAGTCGTTTTATTGACAGATATTTCGGCAACAAATAGTTGTTTCAGTGATAAGTTGCTTTTGTTATAGAGACACTTTATTTTTTATAAAAAATTATAAAGTTTATAAGTATAATCATTTTTTGTGACAGGAGGTGCTTTATAATATCAGCTTATAGTTATTTTGTTAAGATTTATGCTTTGTTCATATTTGAAAATTTCCTTCAAAAGATTAGTTGTAGGAAAAAGAAATCAAACTCTTATTTGATTTCTTTTATTTGATTATTTGATGGTTTTCTTTCTATGCAGATTGTTTTGAATTGTCCCAGAATATTCAGACACATAAACCATAAACCTATAGAGAATCCTCATGAAATGCTGACTATGAGAAAAGCAGAGATATTCACTAGACTAGACATAATTGACAATTGGTTTAATTGGATTAGAAAACATATAAATTCAAAAGATTGCAACTTTAGAATTTTATATAAACAAAATTAAAGAAAGCAATACTTAACCATTGTAGAAAATGATTGAAAAGTTAAGGTTTGAGATCCCTTAAGATTTGCACTAGGTAATTTTACTTTTTAAAAACAAAATAGCTTTTACTAAAAAGTATTTGTCTTGTCACCAAAATGACTTTTGCTTGTCACCAAAATGACTATCACCAAAACATCTTGTCACCAAAACAACTGTAATCCTCTCTAGGAGTCTAGGCTTATTATCTAAGCCATATAGAATTATAGATATTTCTATTTTATATATTTTTCAAAAATACTTTTTTATTCTTCTAACATAGAACTTATAAATCATTAAATCATAAAATATTAAATCAAAGTAGGTCCTATTAAAAATATTATAACATTTTTCTAATTAAGGCTATTAGTCATTAATAATAATAAGTCTCATTTATTAATTGTACAAGAAAAATAGCTAAGTCTTATTTATTAGTTGGCCAATATAAGAACTAAAGATAAGAAATATTACATTTCTAGAACAATATCTATATTTATATATTCTGCTTAAAAACCTTTATATCTATAAATTTTTATATAGCCAGAATCCTTAGCTTTTTATAAGCCTAATTCTATATTTGTATCATATTAGTGTTCATGCACAACTGCTGGCCAACCTGGCTGATCTAGCCACTATAAATTGTGGTAGACCAAAAGGTAAGTTGCAAAAATACCTACCTAAAATATAGATACTACTAATTAGATGATAAGGCATTTAGCCTTAATAAGACAGTAATACTCTTGCCATTTACTCAAAATTGTGTTAATTTTGCTTTAGGGTTTCTTTTATAGGTAAATTGCATTTTTGGTCAAAAAGTAGGTTGCATAGTTAGTGTAAATCAGGGGGGTTGCGCATATATGATATATAGCATATTGTATACATATAAATTGATAAATATATATATTACTATTAATTAAAGGCTAATATTAGTTTAATAATAGTAATGTTAATTAATGATTGCATTATCAATTTTTGTTAATAATATTAATTTGAACCATTTAAAATTTGCACTATAGGGATTATAAGAATAGAAATATAATCCAAAACTTTTTAATCTCATTCTCACCTTGAAGCAAGATATGTAACAAAATCAATGTTTTCCATTATATTTTTGCAAAAATGCCCACTTATTCATTTTTCATTGGACTCAACCAGTTACTAAGACTGTCTCTAGAGCATAAGAAGCATCAAAGGACAAATGGCAGCGTCTTCATCTCGAGAACGAATTGCCATCAGCATCAAAGATCATTTTCAAAGACTCACAGTTGGATGCGGCGACGCCAGCTGCTTGAGTCCGCATTGTGCATCTAGTCAGCAGTTTCGGCACTCTCAACTGGGTGGAAATAAGAATTCTTTGGCTTTGCTGGCTGTAGAATTGGCCAAATCAGATACTGAAGTCTGCGGCAATGCCAGTCTTGTGAGGCAGACTTCATCAAATTCAGGCAAGAGGTCCGTGTCGCCGCCCATTGTGCTGGAAAGTTCTGGCGGCGGCAGCGGCGGAGGCGGCGAAAGCAGAAGCAGCGTTGGTAGCGTCAGCGAAGGGGCAGCAATGGCTATGATGGACATTAACGATAGCGAGGTTGGTGCAGCAGCAGCGGTGGCTTTTGCTCCAACACCGAACCGCGAGGTGCTGGGGATGCAAACTGTAGAGTCCCATAATTCGTCAGCTATGAATGAGAATCAGAGCGAGTCGGTTAGGCTTAACCAGCCGCAACAGCCGCTGCCTTCGCCTCCTCCAATTGACGAAGTGTTCAACGAGGCCACCTTGCGTCGGATGTCCGGCCAGCCAGACAAGCAGCCGTTGATCCGCCTGCTCAGCAGCGTGTTCACCTCGCCAGAGCGCACCGTCGAAGCTTTCAGACCGTCGCACGGCGTCGACGACGACGGTGTCCACGAGAAGCACGAGAGCGAACTGTCTGAGAAGAATGCGGCCGATGCTCTGGCCCGTATCGATGTTCACTGCGTGCACACTCTCACGCGGTTGATTCCTTACGAGAAATCCGTGATGGATCCCCTGTGCGGTTCCGTGAACTTTCTTTGCCGCCAAGTTCGATTAGAACTGTCGGATCATCCTAGACCCTTGCATCTGTGCGTCGCTGCTGTACTGTTTGAATTCTCTGTGCTATTCGATCCGAACAATATGGAAACTGTGGTGCCGTCAATATGCATGCTGGCTGGTCGGCTGCCTACAGAGCATCAGGCTGCCCTGGTTCGTGCAATATTGTTTAGATACTAATTGTGCATTGCTTCAGTTCGAATCTGCACCTATGACTGTCTCTTTTGTCAGCCCCAGTTTTATCTCTACTGTCTATCTATGTACTATTTAGATTCTTCAAATGTACATGGCTAGAATATAAGGATTCCAAGTGACTCCAATGTACACTAGTTGGGATCTAGGGATTTCCGATAGTCTCAATGTACATGGATACAGTCCAGGGATTCCCGTTGGTCTCAGTGAACATGGGTATAGTCTAGGGGATTCCCGTTGGTCTCAATGAATATGGGGTGTAGTCTAGGAATTCCCGTTGGTCTCAATGTACATGGGTATAGTCTAGAGGATTCCCGTTGGTCTCAATGTACATGGGTATAGTCTAGAGGATTCCGTTTGTGTAAATTTACATGGGTATAGTCTATGGGATTCCCGTTGGTCTCAATGTACATGGGTTTAGTCTAGGGGATTCCCGTTGGTCTAAATTTACATGGGTATAGTCTATGGGATTCCCGTTGGTCTCAATGTACATGGGTTTAGTCTAGGGGATTCCCGTTGGTCACAATGTACATGGGTATAATCAAGGGATTTCCCATAGCCTCGTTGAACATATAGTTTCAGTATACATTCCGTTGAAATTATAATTCGTAATATTAGTTACAGCATAATCTAGTTATTAACACCACAAATGCAACTCAGATTCATTTCTGGTGCCGGCACAAAACAGTGGAGGATCTGCGCATGCTGCTGCTAGTGCTGATGCAGCTCCTGACTTTGCGCTGTCTACTGATGGAGAATGAGGCTGGCGAGGAGTCAGAGCGCAGTTTAAACGAAGACGCAGTGATTTGCGATGTCTGTCGAGTTATTAAGCTGGTTTATTACGCATCTGGTCTGCTCGGAGATGTTGACTCTAGACAGGCATTGGCCCGAGAGCGGGAGAAGACGGAGACATTCTTGGCTTCGCTCAATGCTCTCTACGATCGGGTGAGGTTTCTGTGCGATTCTGCAACGGAGTTGAGGCTGGATAGAAAATCACCTTGAAGAAATTATTTACTGTACTCGTAAAAATCGTCCTTTAGCCACATTGAAAACGGTCTCGACACCGCCTGAGGATCGGTCCAAACCACCCTGACAATCGACACCAAACCACCCTGACAATCGACATCAAACCACCCTGACAATCGAAATCAAACCACCCCGACAATCGACACCAAACCACCCTGACAATCGACATCAAACCACCCTGACAATCGAAATCAAACCACCCCGACAATCGACACCAAACCACGCTGACAATCGACATCAAACCACCCTGACAATCGACATCAAACCACCCTGACAATCGCCCCCAGACTAACCTGCCCGACCGCCGCCGTCAAGGCCACCAGCTGTGGAAGCCGGACCCTCTGGCCGAACAGCTCTGCTTTCGTCGCCCAGCCGACTGCATCCGCCCGGCCATCCCGGACGAAGAATTCATCAACGACACTTTAAACGAACTGATGTCAGTTGATCGCGACTACAATTTTTTTCTAGAATCGGATCGATCGCCAACTTTGGCAAATCGTCAACGAGACGAAATGCCGCCATTCAGCTTCTTAAATCATCCGTTCCTGCTGACCACCTTCACCAAGAGCGTGGCTCTGTACTTAGACTCCAGGATTCGCATGTTTAGAGAGCGTCGAGGGGCGCTGCTGCAGTCGCTGATGCTGCACAGCGATCACAATATGTACCTGAGGATTAACGTTCGCAGGGCCAATATTGTGCAGGTCTGTAGCCTTGATGATAGTGTACTGTCTATGGTCCTCTGTCTGTAGCCTTGATGATGGTAGACTGTCTATGGTCCTTTGTCTGTAGCTTTGATGATGGTAGACTGTCTATGGTCCTTTGTCTGTAGCTTTGATGATGTTAGACTGTCTATGGTCCTTTGTCTGTAGCTTTGATGATGGTAGACTTTCTATGGTCCTTTGTCTGTAGCTTTGATGATGGTAGACTGTCTATGGTCCTTTGTCTGTAGCTTTGATGATGTTAGACTGTCTATGGTCCTTTGTCTGTAGCCTTGATGATGGTAGACTGTCTATGGTCCTTTGTCTGTAGCTTTGATGATGGTAGACTGTCTATGGTCCTTTGTCTGTAGCCTTGATGATGGTGGACTGTCTATGGTCCTCTGTCTGTAGCCTTGATGATGGTAGACTGTCTATGGTCCTTTGTCTGTAGCTTTGATGATGGTAGACTGTCTATGGTCCTTTGTAGCTTTGATGATGGTAGACTGTCTATGGTCCTTTGTTTGTAGCTTTGATGATGGTGGACTGTCTATGGTCCTTTGTTTGTAGCTTTGATGATGGTAGACTGTCTATGGTCCTTTGTCTGTAGCTTTGATGATGGTAGACTGTCTATGGTCCTTTGTCTGTAGCCTTGATGATGGTAGACTGTCTATGGTCCTTTGTCTGTAGCTTTGATGATGGTAGACTGTCTATGGTCCTTTGTCTGTAGCTTTGATGATGTTAGACTGTCTATGGTCCTTTGTCTGTAGCTTTGATGATGGTAGACTGTCTATGGTCCTTTGTCTGTAGCTTTGATGATGGTAGACTGTCTATGGTCCTTTGTCTGTAGCTTTGATGATGGTAGACTGTCTATGGTCCTTTGTCTGTAGCTTTGATGATGTTAGACTGTCTATGGTCCTTTGTCTGTAGCCTTGATGATGGTAGACTGTCTATGGTCCTTTGTCTGTAGCTTTGATGATGGTAGACTGTCTATGGTCCTTTGTCTGTAGCCTTGATGATGGTGGACTGTCTATGGTCCTTTATCTGTAGCCTTGATGACGGTGGACTGTCTATGGTCCTTTGTCTGTAGCCTTGATGATGGTGGACTGTCTATGGTCCTTTGTCTATAGCCTTGATGATGGTAGACTGTCTATGGTCCTTTGTCTGTAGCTTTGATGATGGTGGACTGTCTATGGTCCTTTGTCTGTAGCTTTGATGATGATGGACTGCCCATGGTCCTTTGTCTAGCTTTGATGATGGACTGTCTATGGTCCTTTGTAAATTTTTGGTAAAGTGGTTGCATGTTCGAACCCACTGAGTTAATTCTCCCAATAACATTGTTTGCCAGGACGCTCTCCTGACCCTGGAAATGGTTGGCCTGGAGTCTCCAGGCGATCTCAAAAAACAGCTGGTTATCGAATTCGAAGGCGAACAGGGCATCGATGAGGGCGGCTTGTCAAAGGAATTTTTCCAGCTGATTATCGAACAGATATTCAATCCGGACTATGGTATGTTCAGCTTGAACCAGCGCACCCAGTCCTTCTGGTTCTATCCGGGCTCTGAGGACTGCGAACGGGAGTTCGTGCTGGTTGGCATGCTGTTGGGTTTGGCCATCTACAACAACATCATCCTGGATGTGCGGTTCCCAACGGTGTTGTATAAAAAACTCACTGGCAAGCTGGGCGCTTTTCACGATCTCAAAGGATCGCATCCGGTGAGAGAATTGATTGTTTGATGGACTGGGGAATTTCTCTTGGTTGATGGACTGGGGAATTTCTCTTGGTTGATGGACTGGGGAATTTCTCTTGGTTGATGGACTGGGGAATTTCTCTTGGTTGATGGACTGGGGAATTTCTCTTGGTTGATGGACTGGGGAATTACTCTTGGTTGATGGACTGGGGAATTTCTCTTGGTTGATGGACTGAGGTATTTCTCTTGGTTGATGGACTGGGGAATTTCTCTTGGTAGATGGACTGGGGAATTTCAATTGGTTGATGGACTGGGGAATTTCTCTTGGTTGATGGACTGGGGAATTTCTCTTTGTAGATGGACTGGGGAATTTCTCTTTGTAGATGGACTGGGAAATTTCTCTTGGTTGATGGACTGGGGAATTTCTCTTTGTAGATGGACTGGGGAATTTCTCTTGGTAGATGGACTGGGGAATTTCTCTTTGTAGATGGACTGGGGAATTTCTCTTGGTAGATGGACTGGGGAATTTTTCTTCGTAAATGGACTAGGGAATTTCTCTTCGTAGATGGACTGGGGAATTTCTCTTTGTAGATGGACTGGGGAATTTCTCTTGGTAGATGGACTGGGGAATTTCTCTTGGTAGATGGACTGGGGAATTTTTCTTTGTAGATGGACTGGGGAATTTCTCTTTGTAGATGGACTGGGGAATTTCTCTTTGTAGATGGACTGGGGAATTTCTCTCGGTTAATGGACTGGGGAATTTCTCTTTGTAGATGGACTGGGGAATTTCTCTTGGTAGATGGACTGGGAAATTTCTCTTGGTAGATGGACTGGGGAATTTCTCTTGGTTGATGGACTGAGGTATTTCTCTTGGTTGATGGACTGGGGAATTTCTCTTGGTTGATGGACTGGGGAATTTCTCTTGGTTGATGGACTGGGGAATTTCTCTTTGTAGATGGACTGGGGAATTTCTCTTGGTTGATGGACTGGGGAATTTCTCTTTGTAGATGGACTGGGGAATTTCTCTTGGTTGATGGACTGGGGAATTGCTCTTTGTAGATGGACTGGGGAATTTCTCTTTGTAGATGGACTGGGGAATTTCTCTTTGTAGATGGACTGGGGAATTTCTCTTAGTTGGTGCACTGGGAATTTCTTTGGGTTGATGGTCCGGGGAATTGCTCTTGATTGGTAGACTGGGGAATTTCTCCCGGTTGATGGACTGGGGAATTTCTTTTCATTGATGGACTGGGGAATTTCTCTTGGTTGATGGACTGGGGAATTTCTTTTCATTGATGGACTGGGGAATTTCTCTTGGTTGATGGACTGGGGAATTTCTCTTGATGGATGGACGGGACCGGGAATTTGTTCTCGGCTGGGAAAAGGAGAATCTGGCGGCGAATCAATAAGTTGACAACGCAGATATTTCCACTTCCTGCGCCATCAATACCCCAACAGGAGCTGGCCCAGGGCATGCAGCAGCTGCTGGAATACGATGGCGACAGCTTTGAAGACATTTTCGGCTGCTTCTCAATCAGCTTTCAGGACGCATTTGGCAGCACCCTGAATCACGAACTGAAACCTGACGGGGCCAATATTCCCGTTACTAAGGAGAACAGACAGGTGGATGTTTTACCTGCTAAACAAATGGGTATCTCTGTTAGTCTTTTGGGTACACGGGTATCTACAGAGGTAGTTGGTAGTTATTGGGTACACGGGTATCTACAGAGGTAATTAAGTGGTAGTTATTGGGTACATGGGTATCTACAGAGGTAATTAACTGGTGTTGGAATTGGGTACATGGGTATCTACAGAGGTAATTAACTGGTGGTGGAATTGGGTACATGGGTATCTACAGAGGTAATTAACTGGTGGTGGAATTGGGTACATGGGTATCTACAGAGGTAATTAACTGGTGTTGGAATTGGGTACATGGGTATCTACAGAGGTAATTAACTGGTGTTGGAATTGGGTACATGGGTATCTACAGAGGTAATTAACTGGTGGTGGAATTGGGTACATGGGTATCTACAGAGGTGATTAACTGGTGGTGGAATTGGGTACATGGGTATCTACAGAGGTGATTAACTGGTGGTGGAATTGGGTACATGGGTATCTACAGAGGTAATTAACTGGTGTTGGAATTGGGTACATGGGTATCTACAGAGGTAATTAACTGGTTGTGGAATTGGGTACATGGGTATTTACAGAGGTAATTAACTGGTGGTGGAATTGGGTACATGGGTATCTACAGAGGTGATTAACTGGTGGTGGAATTGGGTACATGGGTATCTACAGAGGTGATTAACTGGTGGTGGAATTGGGTACATGGGTATCTACAGAGGTAATTAACTGGTGTTGGAATTGGGTACATGGGTATCTACAGAGGTAATTAACTGGTTGTGGAATTGGGTACATGGGTATTTACAGAGGTAATTAACTGGTGGTGGAATTGGGTACATGGGTATCTACAGAGGTGATTAACTGGTGGTGGAATTGGGTACATGGGTATCTACAGAGGTGATTAACTGGTGGTGGAATTGGGTACATGGGTATCTACAGAGCTAATTAATAGATAAGGTGTCGTTAGGATCAGGGTGCACTGTTACCTAAAATAATTGCAGGAATTCGTGGACCTCTACTCGGACTTCCTGCTCAATGGAATGATTGAGAAACAGTTCAACGCTTTCTGTAAAGGCTTCCATTTGGTGATTGATAACTCGCTATTGCTGCAACTGTTTGCCCCAACCGAGATAGAACTGCTGGTCTGCGGCAGCAAGGTGAATGCTTGCCTGCTATTGCTTCTTTTGATAAAGCTATTCGATTTCGATCCAGCTGTCAAGCTCCGTCTGACACAAGCTGTCAAGCTCTGTCTGACACAAGCTGTCAACTTCTGTCTGACACAAGCTGTCAAGCTATGTCTGACACAAACTGTCAAGCTCTGTCTGACACAAGCTGTCAAGCTATGTCTGACACAAACTGTCAAGCTCTGTCTGACACAAACTGTCAAGCTCTGTCTGACACAAGCTGTCAAGCTCTGTCTGACTCAAACTGTCAAGCTCTGTCTGACGCAAACTGTCAAGCTCTGTCTGACTCAAACTGTCAAGCTCTGTCTGACGCAAACTGTCAAGCTCTGCTGACACAAACTATCAAGCTATGTCTGACACAAACTATCAAGCTATGTCTGACACAAACTGTCAAGCTCTGTCTGACACAAGCTGTCAAGCTCTGTCTGACACAAACTGTCAAACCCAATATGTTTGACGCAAACTGTCCATCAGCCAGTCCACCCATGAGTCTGACACAGCCTGAGCAAGCTCACCCACGAGTCTGACACAGCCAGCTCACCCATGAGTCTGGCACAGCCAGCTCACCCGAGTCTGACACAGCCAACTCACCCATGAGTCTGGCACAGCCAGCTCACCCATGAGTCTGACACAGCCAGCTCACCCGAGTCTGACACAGCCAGCTCACCCATGAGTCTGGCACAGCCAGCTCACCCGAGTCTGACACAGCCAGCTCACCCGAGTCTGACACAGCCAGCTCACCCATGAGTCTGGCACAGCCAGCTCACCCACGAGTCTGACACAGCCAACTCACCCATGAGTCTGGCACAGCCAGCTCACCCGAGTCTGACACAGCCAGCTCACCCGAGTCTGACACAGCCAGCTCACCCATGAGTCTGACACAGCCAACTCACCCATGAGTCTGGCACAGCCAGCTCACCCGAGTCTGACACAGCCAGCTCACCCGAGTCTGACACAGCCAACTCACCCATGAGTCTGACACAGCCAGCTCACCCGAGTCTGACACAGCCAGCTCACCCGAGTCTGACACAGCCAACTCACCCATGAGTCTGGCACAGCCAGCTCACCCGAGTCTGACACAGCCAGCTCACCCATGAGTCTGACACAGCCAGCTCACCCGAGTCTGACACAGCCAGTCAACAGCCGTATTTACTCAACTCCGCTTCTCAGACCTACAACTTTCACGAGCTGCAGAAGTACACTCAATATGACGGCGGCTACACCGAAAACTCGCCGATCATTGCGCACTTCTGGAAGCTGGTTCACACAATGTCAGACGTTGACAAGAGGCTACTGCTTGAGTTCGTCACCGGTTCGGACCGTGTGCCCCTCGGTGGAATGAAGAAAATGAAGTTTATCATTGCTAGGCAGGGACCGGACACTGATAGGTGAGTGCGCAGGCTTGTGAGTACTGTCAGTAGTGTGATCTGTTATTTATGTCTGACAATGTCCTCAATCTACTGTCAGTAGTGTGATCTGCTATTCATGTCTGACAATGTCCTTAATCTACTGTCAGTAGTGTGATCTAATATTTGTCTGACAATGTCCTCAATCTACTGTCAGTAGTGTGATCTGTTATTCATGTCTGACAATGTCCTTAATCTACTGTCAGTAGTGTGATCTGTTATTTATGTCTGACAATGTCCTCAATCTACTGTCAGTAGTGTGATCTGTTATTTATGTCTGACAATGTCCTTAATCTACTGTCAGTAGTGTGATCTAATATTTGTCTGACAATGTCCTCAATCTACTGTCAGTAGTGTGATCTGTTATTCATGTCTGACAATGTCCTCAATCTACTGTCAGTAGTGTGATCTGCTATTCATGTCTGACAATGTCCTCAATCTACTGTCAGTAGTGTGATCTGTTATTCATGTCTGACAATGTCCTCAATCTACTGTCAGTAGTGTGATCTAATATTTGTCTGGCAATGTCCTCAATTTACTTTCAGTAGCATGTTAAGAGCCATCCTTTCTCAATTCCATTGTCAGACTGCCGACTGCTCACACGTGCTTCAACGTCCTGTTACTGCCCGAGTACAGCAGTTACGACAAGCTGCAAGACCGCCTACTGAAAGCAATAGCCAACAGCAAAGGCTTCGGCATGCTGTGAAATCAATCCTCATGCTTGTGTTGGCTAAACTGTCAGGGTGCTAATCTGATAAATGAGAGAGTTATAAATATTATTGTCTGTGGGCTCAGACTGACAGCATACAGATACTACTGTTGTCAGTAGTTTTGCTCATGATCAGCTTTAAAATATGTGACTAACATTTTTAATGCGCCAACTTTTCTTAACCTTAACCCAATGTGGCTCTGGATTTTAGTTTTGCTTAATAATAATGCTTTTTTTACCCACACTTCGCCATTACTGGCATTGAGATATGATTTGTGTAAATTTAATCTAGTGTCAGCTGTCAGATAGATTTCTATGTTTTCTATATCATTTTTGTCTGACAGATGTTACAGACTGGCGATTGATTGTGTCTGACACAGACTGTCAAGTATCACTGACACAGACTGTCAAGTATCACTGACACAGACTGTCAAGTATCACTGACACAGACTGTCAAGTATCACTGACACAGACTGTCAAACATCACTGACACAGACTGTCAAGTATCACTGACACAGACTGTAAAACATCACTGACACAGACTGTCAGACATCACTGACACAGACTGTAAAACATCACTGACACAGACTGTCAAGCATCTCTGACACAGACTGTCAGACATCACTGACACAGACTGTAAAACATCACTGACACAGACTGTCAAGCATCTCTGACACAGACTGTCAAACATCACTGACACAGACTGTCAGACATCACTGACACAGACTGTAAAACATCACTGACACAGACTGTCAAGCATCTCTGACACAGACTGTCAGACATTACTGACACAGAATGTCCAACATCACTGACACAGACTGTCAAACATCACTGACACAGAATGTCAAACATTACTGACACAGACTATCAAGTATCAATGACACAGACTGTCAAGCATCTCTGACACAGACTGTCAGACATCACTGACACAGACTGTCAGACATCACTGACACAGACTGTCAAACATCACTGACACAGACTGTCAAACATCGCTGACACAGAATGTCAAACATCGCTGACACAGACTGTCAAACATCGCTGACACAGACTGTCAAACATCACTGACACAGACTGTAAAACATCACTGACACAGACTGTCAAACATTACTGACACAGAGTGTCAAACATCGCTGACACAGGCTTAAAATATGTCTGACACACGAACGCAGTACTAACTTCAGTATGGCCAACTAAAGAATAGTGAATTATCATTTAATGTTAGAAAAGAAAAAAACTGCAGTTTATATCCATTTTTCCTATCGCTTACCTTTCTGCATTGTTTGTTTAAATGCGTAAAAATTGAATTTATTTTATACTTTCATCTGTGCCGGAATTCACGGTGCCCCCAGCTATTAGAATTAGTTTCCGTTTGTAATGTGATGTTTCTCTTTGTTTTCAATTATTCTGTCTACAGATTGCAGATTGTTTGAATTTAGTAATAAAAATGTCTATGGCCAAAACCCTCGGGTGTTCAGTCGTTGTCATAGAGATAAAAACTGGGTGTTTGCGAACACTGTAACTAGCAGTACTTGGGCTTATTCAGGTCAAGCCTGTTACGACCGAGCTCTCCTTCTCTCCTATTCGATGTAAACAATAAAGATATGCATGGCCTGTCGAGACAGTATGTATGAATTATGTATGCACAATAAATATATTGTTTTTACTACACCTACTGGTATTCTAAGGGATGTAAAACATGCGAGCTTTTTTGTCTGATAAACCATTGCTTTTTTTCCTTTTTTGTGACAATTAAGACAATCGTCTTGTGGATGGCCTGCCTTGACTTGCAAATATTTCTTTGCTGTCTGAGAAACTTATCTGTAACTGGTTGAAATTATGAATATGAAATAGTGTCTCTGGCTCTCATCCTGGCAGTGGATTGGTGTCCTGGGTTGGATGTTCGTCCCGAATCGGGATACCGGCTGAGTCCGGGTCCTCTTGCTCCTTGTGCCCCTTCCCGACCCCTTGGCCTGGCCTCCAATATTGAGCTGGATAGGCGATGCCCTCGTGGGTTTTTGTCTACTTTTACCTCTTGATAGGAGACTCGCCCTCGGAAACAAGCCTTCCAGACTCGCTCCAATATTAAAGCCTTTTCCGTAGACTTCGGGGTTTCCCTGCTCTCGGACCGCTTTCAGTAATAACCCAAGCTTTTTTCGCTATTTCCAATTTTTTCTGCGCACTCCCGAAGACTTGTCTGCTGGGAGGTGGCCTGTGTGGTCTCGGTCCTAGCACCGTCCCTGATTCCACTTTTTGGGTTGGCTGTGTCTTGTACTGTAGGTTTGGGCTAGTAGCACCAATACTCCATGTTCTCACCAGAGTCCTGAGCTCTGGTCCCAATCGTGGCCTCTCGGGCTACATGCCCCTGGCAGTATGGCCCACAGATAGATCCCTGCGTTAGAGCCCACTTTCGGGCTGATCCGCGGTAAGCCCTGGCTTTCCACCCCCGTTTAACAACAACAACTATGAATATGAGAGACTGACTACTGAAAAGTAGCAAGAAGAGACTGTGAAGCGAATCTCTTGTTGTGAGGCCTGTCCTGTCCCCACGAGGTCCTGGCCTAGAGACAGGAGTTCTGTTGGTAATTTAATCGCAATCAATTGACTTCAATTGAGTTTAAACTCATTTCAACTGTATATACCTGAGGATTAAAAATTGGAATTCATTTGAATTTTTCCCAGTGCCACCTGCTGAACGTGCCGACGGTGCCAGGACGATGGCTGCATGCTTGAGAGACTAGTTGAGGATGCCCAGCAGTTGAGGTTCGCCTACGATCTAATGTCAAGAATAACTGATCATCTGAGTTGCACCAGCCTGTTGAAGGTCCAGAAGCTCCGCCTGGGTGAAAGCCAGTGACCAACGTAGGCAGAGCTGATGCAGACACATGTGGTCGACGTGCTGATGAAATTTGGAGGCTTGGCAAGGCTGCACTGAGGCTCAGTGCTGATTGGCGCACAGGCATGTATTTGAATACACTGGTGCTTATGGGAAAAATCCGACCTTCTGGCAGAATCGTTGAATATCTCGACGATCCGGAGGGCTGGCAACTTGATTCTTATATTTAAAAGTGGGCAAGAAGAACTTGACCCGTGCACTTGAATTTCGTGTGCCTAAACCAGGAGTCGCGGCAGACCTTTTACCTCATGGGCCAGATACAGATACTCGTAGAGAACCTAGCAGATACAGATACTCGTAGAGAACCTAGCAGATACAGATACTCGTAGAGAACCTAGCAGATACAGATACTCGTAGAGAACCTAGCAGATACAGATACTCGTAGAGAACCTAGCAGATACAGATACTCGTAGAGAACCTAGCAGATACAGATACTCGTAGAGAACCTAGCAGATACAGATACTCGTAGAGAACCTAGCAGATACAGATACTCGTAGAGAACCTAGCAGATACAGATACTCGTAGAGAACCTAGCAGATACAGATACTCGTAGAGAACCTAGCAGATACAGATACTCGTAGAGAACCTAGCAGATACAGATACTCGTAGAGAACCTAGCAGATACAGATACTCGTAGAGAACCTAGCAGATACAGATACTCGTAGAGAACCTAGCAGATACAGATACTCGTAGAGAACCTAGCAGATACAGATACTCGTAGAGAACCTAGCAGATACAGATACTCGTAGAGAACCTAGCAGATACAGATACTCGTAGAGAACCTAGCAGATACAGATACTCGTAGAGAACCTAGCAGATACAGATACTCGTAGAGAACCTAGCAGATACAGATACTCGTAGAGAACCTAGCAGATACAGATACTCGTAGAGAACCTAGCAGATACAGATACTCGTAGAGAACCTAGCAGATACAGATACTCGTAGAGAACCTAGCAGATACAGATACTCGTAGAGAACCTAGCAGATACAGATACTCGTAGAGAACCTAGCAGATACAGATACTCGTAGAGAACCTAGCAGATACAGATACTCGTAGAGAACCTAGCAGATACAGATACTCGTAGAGAACCTAGCAGATACAGATACTCGTAGAGAACCTAGCAGATACAGATACTCGTAGAGAACCTAGCAGATACAGATACTCGTAGAGAACCTAGCAGATACAGATACTCGTAGAGAACCTAGCAGATACAGATACTCGTAGAGAACCTAGCAGATACAGATACTCGTAGAGAACCTAGCAGATACAGATACTCGTAGAGAACCTAGCAGATACAGATACTCGTAGAGAACCTAGCAGATACAGATACTCGTAGAGAACCTAGCAGATACAGATACTCGTAGAGAACCTAGCAGATACAGATACTCGTAGAGAACCTAGCAGATACAGATACTCGTAGAGAACCTAGCAGATACAGATACTCGTAGAGAACCTAGCAGATACAGATACTCGTAGAGAACCTAGCAGATACAGATACTCGTAGAGAACCTAGCAGATACAGATACTCGTAGAGAACCTAGCAGATACAGATACTCGTAGAGAACCTAGCAGATACAGATACTCGTAGAGAACCTAGCAGATACAGATACTCGTAGAGAACCTAGCAGATACAGATACTCGTAGAGAACCTAGCAGATACAGATACTCGTAGAGAACCTAGCGCATGACTGCGGGAGAGAGAGAAGGAGAGTTGAAGGAGAGGTGAGAGAAGAGAGCTAAGAAGAGACACAAACTTTGTGTGGGCCGGATTGCTATAGTGAAGTTTCAAAGGACCCGAGGCCTAACCCTCCTGCCCTATACATCAGTTCAAACTTTGTCTTCAGGAAGTGGAAAAATGGTTGGACATTTCCAATTGTCCAAGGCTGCTCCTGATTGGCCGGCCTCGATCGTCTCCTGATTCCAAAAGCTCTGATCCTGGCCTGACAGCTATGGGTTTGATAACCTTGGCCTATAAAATCACGGAGCAGAAAATGCTTTCTTGCGAGTCGATCATATCTAACGAATATACATAGTTAGCTTTCAAACAGATCAAACTTAATGAATTCTGTGATAAAACTATTGAAAAAGCAGTCGGATGCCTCGTTCAACGTTTCTATGGTCTCCATGCAGACCGCTCTGGCAGCTTCTGACACCTTCGATAGAAGCGAATATCAGCTGGATAAATCGGAGTTGGTCTCTGTGAGTGCATTTAGTGATTACAGGTGGCAGAAATATTAAATAGAATTCGTACAAGCATTATTTGTTGCCTAATATTTCCACGACAGATCTCCAATACCAGCTTTGAGCAGCTTAAATCCAGACTGCTTAGCAACCGTCTGCTGCTAAGGGAAACAGACGACACCGGTCAGGGTTTGATGCACGCGGCCGCGAAGCAAGGTCGAGTGGACGCGATTCAACTGCTGGCGGATATGGGAGCAGGTAACATGCCGCTTGAGCAGTCTTGATGAGTCTTTTTAGTTACTAAAACTTTTCGTTGCAGCGAACTTTTCAGTTCTCCTAAGAACCTTCAGTCTCCTAAGAATCTTCAGTCTCCTAAGAACCTTCAGTCTCCTAAGAACCTTCAGTCTCCTAAGAACCTTCAGTCTCCTAAGAATCTTCAGTCTCCTAATAACCTTCAGTCTCCTAAGAACCTTCAGTCTCCTAAGAACCTTCAGTCTCCTAAGAATCTTCAGTTCTCCTAAGAACCTTCAGTCTCCTAAGAACCTTCAGTTCTCCTAAGAATCTTCAGTCTCCTAAGAACCTTCAGCTCCTAAAAACCTTCAGCTCCTAAAAACCTTCAGCTCCTAAAAACCTTCAGCTCCTAAAAGCCTTCAGCTCCTAAAAGCATTCAGCTCCTAAGAAACTTCAGCTCCTAAAAAACTTCAGCTCCTAAAAAACTTCAGCTCCTAAGAACCTTCAGCTCCTGAGAACCTTCAGCTCCCGAGAACCTTCAGCTCCTAAAAACCTTCAGCTCCTAAAAAACTTCAGCCCCTAAGAACCTTCAGCTCCTAAGAACCTTCAGCTCCTAAAAGCCTTCAGCTCCTAAAAAACTTCAGCCCCTAAGAACCTTCAGCTCCTAAGAACCTTCAGCTCCTAAAAGCCTTCAGCTCCTAAAAACCTTCAGATCCTAAAAACCTTCAGATCCTAAAAACCTTCAGCTCCTAAGAACCTTCAGCTCCTAAAAACCTTTAGCTCCTAAGAACCTTCAGCTCCTGAGAACCTTCAGCTCCTAAGAACCTTCAGCTCCTAAAAGCCTTCAGCTCCTAAGAACCTTCAGCTCCTAAAAACCTTCAGCTCCTAAAAGCATTCAGCTCCTAAGAACCTTCAGCTCCTAAAAAACTTCAGCTCCTAAAAACCTTCAGCTCCTAAAAAACTTCAGCTCCTAAGAACCTTCAGCTCCTGAGAACCTTCAGCTCCTGAGAACCTTCAGCTCCTAAAAACCTTCAGCTCCTAAAAAACTTCAGCCCCTAAGAACCTTCAGCTCCTAAGAACCTTCAGCTCCTAAAAGCCTTCAGCTCCTAAAAACCTTCAGATCCTAAAAACCTTCAGATCTTAAGAACCTTCAGCTCCTAAGAACCTTCAGCTACTAAAAGCCTTCAGCTCCTAAAAGCTTTCAGCTCCTAAAAACCTCCAGCTCCTAAAAACCTTCAGCTCCTAAAAACCTTCAGCTCCTAAGAACCTTCAGCTCCTAAAAACCTTCAGCTCCTAAGAACCTTCAGCTCCTAAAAGCCTTCAGCTCCTAAAAACCTTCAGATCCTAAAAACCTTCAGCTCCTAAAAACCTTCAGCTCTTAAGAACCTTCACTCCTAAAAACCTTTAGCTCCTAAGAACCTTCAGCTCCTGAGAACCTTCAGCTCCTAAAAGCCTTCAGCTCCTAAAAGCCTCCAGCTCCTAAAAGCCTTCAGCTCCTAAAAGCCTTCAGCTCCTAAAAGCCTTCAGCTCCTAAAAGCCTTCAGCTCCTAAAAGCCTTCAGCTCCTAAAAGCCTTCAGATCCGAAGCTTACGAAAACCCTTACAGCTATGAAAGTTCAGACTGAATAACTAAGTAGTTCTCGTGTCTTGCTTTCACCCTGTATCAACATTTCCCGCCGCGAAAAAATAGATGAAGGTTTCTAAAAACATTTTTCAGTTTCGTCTTGAGTTACCATGGCAACCACTTCTACAGTTCAGGGCTATAATATTTATTTTTTGCATGGCAAACAGATCGAGATCTTGATGCAAAACCTAACATGGCTTCGAAGCTTTGAGCAAATAATTAAGTTGAAAAATATTTCGATAAAGTGGTACCGTGTTTGCAGTAAGTCGACTGTTTGCTGGGGTTACACAAAAAGTGGCAATAAAACCTTGCATAAGGAATCAGTGGTGAAAGTTGAAATAAGTCGATGCTTCGATTAGGGAATTTTTCGTCTATTTCTAAAAATCATAGAAAACTCATTGCAATACAATTTCAATACTGGCAGAAGCACTAACTCTTATTCTAATTTATAGCTTCATTCGTAGTCTAATTTCTAGTTTTATTCGTAGTCTAATTTCTAGTTTTATTCGTAGTCTAATTTCTAGTTTTATTCGTAGTCTAATTTCTAGTTTTATTCGTAGTCTAATTTCTAGTTTTATTCGTAGTCTAATTTCTAGTTTTATTCGTAGTCTAATTTCTAGTTTTATTCGTAGTCTAATTTCTAGTTTTATTCGTAGTCTAATTTATAGCTTCATTCGTAGTCTAATTTCTAGTTTTATTCGTAGTCTAATTTCTAGTTTTATTCGTAGTCTAATTTCTAGTTTTATTCGTAGTCTAATTTCTAGTTTTATTCGTAGTCTAATTTCTAGTTTTATTCGTAGTCTAATTTCTAGTTTTATTCGTAGTCTAATTTCTAGTTTTATTCATAGTCTAATTTCTAGTTTTATTCGTAGTCTAATTTCTAGTTTTATTCGTAGTCTAATTTCTAGTTTTATTCGTAGTCTAATTTCTAGTTTTATTCGTAGTCTAATTTCTAGTTTTATTCGTAGTCTAATTTCTAGTTTTATTCGTAGTCTAATTTCTAGTTTTATTCGTAGTCTAATTTCTAGTTTTATTCGTAGTCTAATTTCTAGTTTTATTCGTAGTCTAATTTCTAGTTTTATTCGTAGTCTAATTTATAGCTTCATTCGTAGTCTAATTTCTAGTTTTATTCGTAGTCTAATTTCTAGTTTTATTCGTAGTCTAATTTCTAGTTTTATTCGTAGTCTAATTTCTAGTTTTATTCGTAGTCTAATTTCTAGTTTTATTCGTAGTCTAATTTCTAGTTTTATTCATAGTCTAATTTCTAGTTTTATTCGTAGTCTAATTTCTAGTTTTATTCGTAGTCTAATTTCTAGTTTTATTCGTAGTCTAATTTCTAGTTTTATTCGTAGTCTAATTTATAGTTTTATTCATAGTCTAATTTCTAGTTTTATTCATAGTCTAATTTCTAGTTTTATTCGTAGTCTAATTTCTAGTTTTATTCATAGTCTAATTTCTAGTTTTATTCGTAGTCTAATTTCTAGTTTTATTCGTAGTCTAATTTCTAGTTTTATTCGTAGTCTAATTTATAGTTTTATTCGTAGTTTAGTTTATAGTCTACTTCGTAGTATCATTTATAGTATAATTTGTAGTCTAATTTACCCTCGTGTAACCTAATTCATAGTCTTCATAGGCCAAATTAGTAGTTTATTTGGCAGTCTAATTGATAGCTTATTTATTAGTCTAAAAGGTAGTTAAGTAAGTACCTTATTTTTTTTGTCTTTTCGTTAGTCTAATCAGTAGCCTATTTAAACGGCCGGTTTTTATTTTAATCCCTAACAGCACAATAGATATTCTTACTTCGTGGTGCTGTCTGACAACCCACTCAAAAGCCCAATCATTATTCTAATTGATAGCCTAACTGTTAGCCTAATTGATTATTAGTCTAATTGATGGCCTAACTTGTAGGCTAATTATTAGTCTAATTGATTGCCTAACTGTAGGCTAATTATAAATCTAATTGATTGCCAACTCGTTGGCTAATTATTAGTCTAATTGATTGCCTAACTCGTAGGCTAATTATAAATCTAATTGATTGCCTAACTCGTTGGCTAATTATTAGTCTAATTGATTGCCTAACTCGTAGACTAATTATTATTCTAATTGATGGCCTAACTCGTAGGCTAATTGTTAGTCTCGGCTGTGCCCTCCCCTCCAGACCTGAACGCGCAGGACAGCTTCGGTCGACCCCGCTGCACGAGGCAGTGGCCTCGGATCGGCCTCTCGCCGTCCGCCAGCTGCTGAGACTTGGCGCCGAGCCAAACGTGCTGGCGCGAGCAACCAAAACTGCCCCAATTCACCTGGCCAGCGAGATGAACCTGACAGCCTGCATTGTGGAGCTGTGCCAGTCGCCAGGCATCGAGCTGAATCTGCAGGGCTATCAGGGATACACGGCCGCTCACTTTGCCTGCCTAAATGACTCGGCTGAGGCGCTGGAGGTTCTGGTGAGTGAGACATTCACTCCAGGCCTACCAGATTCACTCCAGGCCTACCAGATTCACTCCAGGCCTACCAGATTTACTCCAGGCCTACCAGATTCATTCCAGGCCTACCAGATTTACTCCAGGCCTACCAGATTCATTCCAGGCCTACCAGATTCACTCCAGGCCTACCAGATTCACTCCAGGCCTACCAGATTCACTCCAGGCCTACTAGATTCACTCCAGGCCTACTAGATTCACTCCAGGCCTACTAGATTCACTCCAGGCCTACCAGATTCACTCCAGGCCTACCAGATTCACTCCAGGCCTACCAGATTCACTCCAGGCCTACCAGATTCACTCCAGCTCTACCAGATTCACTCCAGTTGTCTCACCCAGCCCTATCCCCTTATCACACCAAATAGATGGCTATGGGTTGAAGAAGTTGGCCGCTTACTAATAGGATATTTGCACAGGTACATGTACACTGAGTCACCAATGGGCTCGTTATTTTGTTGATATTGTAAATTTGAATTGGCGCTATTGTGTTTCCAGATGAGCTAAGCCCTACTGTGCTTGTGGGAATTTCAACAGATTAGAACTGAACCAAAGTTTATTGCAATATATATATTAATGTTCCATAGCACTAATGATTGACTTAGGAACAATTTTAAGTAAAACAATGTTAAAATTTACAGTTCGAACCACACTGAAACTCATGCTTAGGCAGTGCTTTAACTGCGTTCAAACCATACTCAAACCATACTCAAACCATACTCAAACATACTCAAACCATACTCAAACCATACTCAAGCCATACTCAAGCCATACTCAAGCCATACTCAATCCATACTCAAGCCATACTCAAACCATACTCAAACTCATACTCAATCCTTACTCAAACCATACTCAATCCATACTCAAGCCATACTCAAGCCATACTCAAGCCATACTCAAGCCATACTCAAGCCATACTCAAGCCATACTCAAACCATACTCAAACCATACTCAAGCATACTCAATCCATACTCAATCCATACTCAATCCATACTCAAACTTAGACGCAGCGCGGTCTGAAGCTCTGCATCCCCAATCGCTTGGGAAGCTATCCGGTGCACGTGTCGGTTGTCCATGCCAGCAAGCGGTGCCTCGACTTCATGGTCAGAGCCAATTGTGAGACTCTCGGCATGCCAGCTGCGGCCTGATGAGTCACCCAGACATGGAGGGCAACCTGCCGCTGCACCTGGCCGTGACTTCGGGTGACCCGACTGCCTCCGGCTCTGCCTGCAGCTGGGCGCCGAGATTGACACTCCGCCGAGGCCGTACAAAGTTTCCGAGCACGATGTGGAATCAACTGGGGACGGCAGCACCGCCGTCCATCTTGGGGCGCTGAAAGGTGAAACCGAAATGCTGGACCTGATGCTGCGGCACCAGCCACAGAGAGCTGCGATCGTTTTGGCACGACGCGACATCAATGGGCAGACTCCGCTGCACAAGGCTGTCATTTTTGATCGGGTCAACGCACTGAACCTGCTGCTGCTTCAGGTGAGGGTCTGATTCATCAACTCATATCCCCTCAACTCACTGAGCTCTGCTATTCTCCTCATTGATTCTTCACTGAGCTCTGCTATTCTCCTCACCGATTCTTCACTGAGCTCTGCTATTCTCCTCCCCGATCCTTCACTGAGCTCTGCTATTCTCCTCACCGATTCTTCACTGAGCTCTGCTATTCTCCTCATTGATCCTTCACTGAGCTCTGCTATTCTCCTCACTGATCCTTCACTGAGCTCTGCTATTCTCCTCATTGATCTTCACTGAGCTCTGCTATTCTCCTCCCCGATCCTTCACTGAGCTCTGCTATTCTCCTCACCGATTCTTCACTGAGCTCTGCTATTCTCCTCACCGATTCCTTCACTGAGCTCTGCTATTCTCCTCACTGATCTTCACTGAGCTCTGCTATTCTCCTCACGATCCTTCACTGAGCTCTGCTATTCTCCTCACCGATCTTCACTGAGCTCTGCTATTCTCCTCCCCGCTCCTTCACTGAGCTCTGCTATTCTCTCACTGATCTTTCACTGAGCTCTGCTATTCTCCTCACCGATCCTTCACTGAGCTCTGCTATTCTCCTCCCCGCTCCTTCACTGAGCTCTGCTATTCTCCTCACCGATTCTTCACTGAGCTCTGCTATTCTCCTCACTGATCTTTCACTGAGCTCTGCTATTCTCCTCAGCCGATCCTTCACTGAGCTCTGCTATTCTCCTCACCAACCCAACAGCCAAGCG
>NIVC01003056.1:0-75333 GCA_002269645.1 Macrostomum lignano | reverse complement strand
AAACTTATAAGCTCAAGACTCAGAAGCAGGAATAGATGCTGTTGTCAGCTTCAGTTATAATCAAGTATTCAAATCTTCTACAGTCTAGCCCTAGAAATGACAGAATTTAAAATTAGAAATATTTGTAATAAATAATAACTATTGCTGTTTGAAATGAAAACATGCTTAGTATTCAAGGACTTCCATGACCATAGTAGTAACGATAATTATGATATTAGGCGTTTGGTTTGGAGCAAACCACGAAAAATATTCGTAGCCTAACTGTAAATCTTCAAGAATGCTTTCTAGTCCAGATGTTTCTTATCTAGAAGTCCTTGGTCGAATGGAAAATGTTATAAGGCAACTAACTCCCTATTGAACTTCGCTTTTTTTCTTCCCCAAAGTCTCCTGTATACAGTGTGTAAGCGCAGACTCTATACTGAGCTCCATCATGGGAATTGAATTTTCTCCTCTGCTGCAGCGGATTATTCCTCATTCCCCAGCCCTTAATTTTCCCAGCGGCGGGCTTAGCTTATAGCCTCGGGCAAGTCATGATGGAAGTGAAAGTCTAAGGCTGTAAGCAATTATATTAATATTATATCGTCTAAATTACATTTGCCTCCGTCGCAACCTGCCCTTGTCCCAGCCCCTGTCCACCCGCGCCCGTCTTGTCCTCCGCCCAACGCTGAGAAGTTTTCCCCCGTTTGGCTGCAGAAATATTTGCGCTGCAGTGCTGTGGAAGCAGCTTATTTATACTGTGCAGCACGGGAGCAGGCCCAGGGCTACCTGTGCAGTTGCCATGCGCGAAGCTGAATTGACCGCGCAGGCGGGGGGCCCCTTAGGGTATAAAAATGAATTTGTATATATGTTAAATGGATGTGAATACACTGACATTGGACACCGGCTATACAGCTAATTGAAATCTTCTGCTTTTAAGAAATTCCGACAGTAATGTAAAACTTGTTACCGACCATGTTGCACCTGAGCCTGAGGCATCTTCCTTTCTTTGTATTTCAGACAGATAGATGGATAGATAGATAGATAGATAGATAGATAGATAGATAGATAGATAGATAGATAGATGGATAGATAGATAGATAGATAGATAGATAGATAGATAGATAGATAGATAGATAGATAGATAGATAGATAGATAGATAGATAGATAGATAGATAGATAGATAGATAGATAGATAGATAGATAGATAGATAGATAGATAGATAGATAGATAGATAGATAGATAGATAGATAGATAGATAGATAGATAGATAGACAGACAGACAGACGATGGCAATTCTGACTGGCATCCGTGACCAAAGCAGACACCACAGAGAATCAGGAAGCGCTGCTTCTGTTTTGCTTGAGAACAAAGCGGATGCAAGCAGAAAAGAAGCAGATCAATTCACAGTCGAAGGCAGCAGGTGGCCGTAGCTGCTGCCTGCAAGAGAGTTCCGGGCTCGAATCCGGGTCACGCTATTCCGGCAGCAATTATCAGCCGCTTCATTCATTTGTTTGCTGTGCCACGCCGTTCGGGATTGCTTAGTCAAATAGCCAAAAGAAGCAGATCTGCTTCGGAACAATTTTTGCTTCTTGTGCTGTATCATTTCGAATGCCATTTCAGTCAGGCATCGTCAGCAATTCGCCCTCCTCAATCCACTGCCTGGGGGCTCTCTTCTCAGCATGTGCATATTTAGGTAGCCAAGTATAGATATAGACTATATGGTAGAAACAAATGACAAAGAGTTCTCTATGCTGAATTGGCTTTGAATCATGAATTTCTCAGTGCCTTTCTGATATTCATCCTTTGTGACTTGAGTTTGCGGCAATTAGATGATAGACTGATAGATGCTTAAAGCAAGCCTCCATTAGAACATTTTAGACAGAATTTGCTCTGAATATTTAATCATACTCTCATCTCGCGCCTTTCATCTCATCTCTATGTTATCATCCTCTCATCTTCTCCCTTCACCACTCACCCTGCCCCACTATCTTCTCACTGTCTCCACTCTCCTCTCACCGTCTATACTCTCCTCTCTACTCTCCTCTCACCCTCTCCACTCTCCTCTCACCCTCTATACTCTCCTCTCCATTCTCCACTCTCCTCTCACCCTCTATACTCTCCTCTCTACTCTCCTCTCACCCTCTCCACTCTCCTCTCACCCTCTATACTCTCCTCTCACCCTCTATACTCTCCTCTCACCCTCTCCACTCTCCTCTCACCCTCTATACTCTCCTCTCTACTCTCCTCTCACCCTCTATACTCTCCTCTCACCCTCTATACTCTCCTCTCACCCTCTCCACTCTCCTCTCACCCTCTCCACTCTCCTCTCCATTCTCCACTCTCCTCTCACCCTCTATACTCTCCTCTCCACTCTCCTCTCCACTCTCCACTCTCCTCTCACCCTCTCCACTCTCCTCTCCACTCTCCTCTCCACTCTCCACTCTCCTCTCACCCTCTCCACTCTCCTCTCTACTCTCCTCTCACCCTCTCCACTCTCCTATTACCCTCTCCACTGTCCTCTCACCCTCTCCTCTCAGCCTCTTCACCCTCTTCTCACCCTCTCATCTCTTTCTCTTTCTTTCTAATCTATCATCTCACTCTATAAATTCCCCCTTCTCTGTCTGTCTTTCTACCTAGATAATTTCATCACTTTTTTCTTGTGAAGCCACACTGTCCCGAATATTTGCTTGCTTCGAAAGCAATGCAGGAGCTTAGAGCATCTTCACAAAGCTACTGAATGTATCGACTAAGATCAACACTAACTTGGCACACTCGCTCGGCATCCCCTTGAAAATGTTGATACCAAGAATGGATTAAGCTGCTGGGGATTTATATCGAACAATATAATCCTCATTCATTTAACAACAATAACTGACACGAACTAAATACGAAATAATGTAAAAGAAGATTAGTGAGAGATTATTGCGCCAAAGCCCATTGCCCCTGGGGCCGTGCTGTGCCACCCACGATATACCTACCCAAGCCCAGAAGCCTCCTTCAGTCGTGTATCAAGTCATCCCCAAGCCACAGAAGGATTATCCCACCCATCGGCACCTTGCCAACAATCCGACAAAATTTGGGGATTAAAAAAATCATTTCGAGATTTTGGTTGGCAACTGCGAGACGTGTGAAGTGTATCGCAGATACTTGAGCGGCTGTCGATTAGGGGAGAACCTTTAGGGGGAATATTTACACCCTTAATCCATTCCGTGGGAATACATATGCCAGCATGTCAGAATTTATGCCAGAATTTTGCATAACCTTGGCGCCATCTAAAGGATGCGGCCATTGCGGCGGACAGGTTCATGGACCTTTGGCTACTTGGACTGGAAACGCGATGCATGCATCTGGCTAAAATGTGGACAAATGTAATAGAATATTATATTCTATTTTTTATAGAAAATTTCCTTTTTGAAGAAATATATTTTTTAGTTAATTTATTTCGTTTTATATTATTTTCGTTTCGTTAAAACCTAAGAGAACCACTTTGACTGTCTCATGGTGGGCGTCCCTGTCTCTTGGTGGGCATCCCTGTCTCTTGGTGGGTGTCCCTGTCTCTTGGTGGGTGTCCCTGTCTCTTGGTGGGAATCCCTGTCTCTTGGTGGGTGCTCCTGTCTCTTGATGGGTGCCCCCATTTCTTGGTGGGCGTGTCTGTCTCTTGGTGGGCGCCCCCTGTCTCTTGGTGGGCACCCCTGTCTCTTGGTGGGGGCCCCTGTCTCTTGGAGGGCGCCCCCTGTCTCTTGGAGGGCGCCCCCTGTCTCTTGGTGGGCGCCCCCTGTCTCTTGGTCGGGGCCCCTGTCTGTTGGAGGGCGCCCCCTGTCTCTTGGTGGGGCCCCTGTCTCTTGGTGGGCGCCACCTGTCTCTTGGTGGGCGCCCCCTGTCTCTTGGTGGGCGCCCCCTGTCTCTTGGTGGGGGCCCCTATCTTTTGGTGGGGGCGCCTGTCTCTTGGAGGGCGCCCCCTGTCTCTTGGTGGGCGCCACCTGTCTGTTGGTGGGCGCCACCTGTCTCTTGGTGGGCGCCCCCTGTCTCTTGGTGGGCGCCCCCTGTCTCTTGGTGGGGGCCCCTATCTTTTGGTGGGGCCCCTGTCTCTTGGAGGGCGCCCCCTGTCTCTTGGTGGGCGCCACCTGTCTGTTGGTGGGCGCCACCTGTCTCTTGGTGGGCGCCCCCTGTCTCTTGGTGGGCGCCCCCTGTCTCTTGGTGGGGGCCCCTATCTTTTGGTGGGGGCCCCTGTCTCTTGGTGGGCGCCCCCTGTCTCTTGGTGGGCGCCCCTGTCTCTTGGTGGGCGCCCCCTGTCTCTTGGTGGGCGCCCCCTGTCTCTTGGTGGGCGCCCCCTGTCTCTTGGTGGGGGCCCCTATCTTTTGGTGGGGGCCCCTGTCTCTTGGTGGGCGCCCCCTGTCTCTTGGTGGGGGCCCCTGTCTGTTGGTGGGCGCCACCTGTCTCTTGGTGGGCGCCCCCTGTCTCTTGGTGGGCGCCCCCTGTCTCTTGGTGGGCGCCCCCTGTCTCTTGGTGGGCGCCCCCTGTCTCTTGGTGGGCGCCCCCTGTCTCTTGGTGGGCGCCCCCTGTCTCTTGGTGGGCGCCCCCTGTCTCTTGGTGGGCGCCCCCTGTCTCTTGGTGGGCGCCACCTGTCTGTTGGTGGGCGCCACCTGTCTCTTGGTGGGGGCCCCTGTCTGTTGGTGGGCGCCACCTGTCTGTTGGTGGGCGCCACCTGTCTCTTGGTGGGGGCCCCTGTCTGTTGGTGGGCGCCACCTGTCTCTTGGTGGGCGCCCCCTGTCTCTTGGTGGGCGCCCCCTGTCTCTTGGTGGGCGCCCCCTGTCTCTTGGTGGGCGCCCCCTGTCTCTTGGTGGGCGCCCCCTGTCTCTTGGTGGGCGCCCCCTGTCTGTTGGTGGGCGCCCCTGTCTGTTGGTGGGCTAAGATGTTGATAGTTACATAGTTTGGCTTCTCTACTCTCCCGTCCAGTTTTTCAGCGGTCCCTGGACGCAGAGATTTTTGAGATTTTTTTGTCGTTGAGAAAAGTGGAGATAATCCGCCTCAGCACATGGCTACATCTCCAGCGAAAGATGAAGGATTGGGATTGGGGAGAAAAGACAAGTGGCAGACTCACAGAGTTTGAGTGGGTGAAAGACACAGGACTCGATCCAGTCGGTACAAGAAAGGATTAAAGTTTATTTGGAGACTGCCTGTCTATCTTCGAATAGGGAAGAGGGAGAGTTGAGATCCCAGCAAAACCTGCATGCGCCAAATCCCTAGCCTTGGGGGAAGATGGAGATCCCGATTTCTGGCTGAGATTGCTGATGCTGCAGCCGCCTTATTTAGTAGCTACGAGCTATACTGTATAAAAGATGAGCAGTTCACTGTGTAATAGTAGTTGATGGACTCGAACAAGTTGAGTGCCACTTTGTCAGGGGCGCCATATTGGTTGTCAGGGGAGCCATATTGGTTGTCAGGGGCGCCATATTGGTTGTCAGGGGAGCCATATTGGTTGTTAGGGGGGCCATATTGGTTGTCAGGTGCGCCATATTGGTTGTTAGGGGTGCCATATTGGTTGTCAGGGGAGCCATATTGGTTGTCAGGAATGGTTACCCACTCAGAAGGCGTCGGTCACGACAAAAAGTGTCAAACTTGCAACCGCCGACTTCGCCAGAACTTCTTTGGAGCAGGAAAGAGACCCTCTGCCCTGACATGTGTTTGTTGCAGCGTATGGCAACAAAAAAACTCCGTCATATTGCGCTTACTCATAATCGAAATTCTTCTCCTATCTAAGATATGAATCTGGGTGATCTTGCAGAACTCAAAGACAACCTTTTGATATCAGCAAAGGAGAGAGAAAAGAGAAAGGCAAATTGAATCCTAAATAATGGGATTTACTCTCTGTAATCAAGCAAATGTTTTAATCTACTTAGCCGTGTGCGCTTCATCCCTTGATGCTGTTTGGGAGGTGAGTGAGGTCACTCTGCCTTGTGCCTTAATGGTAGAGCTGATTTTAAATAAATTAGCACAATGTAATCCCATTGTGATTGCGGATGTAATTGTCTAATTGTCAGGAAGTTGAAGTTGATCGCACTAGATTTTGAGAAAACAATTTTTCCTGATTTAAAAAACATTCTGCACCTTCAGTAGCTAAGGAGACAGAACTAAGGGTCATTGTTCCACGGGAATTGGGATCTCTGTTCACGGGAATCGGGATCTCTGTTCACGGGAATCGGGATCTCTGTTCACGGTAAAGATCTCTGTTTACGGGTATTGGGATCTCTGTTCACGGGTATTGGGATCTCTGTTCACGGGTATTGGGATCTCTGTTCACGGGAATTGGGATCTCTGTTCACGGGTATTGGGATCTCTGTTCACGGGAATTGGGATCTCTGTTCACGGGTATTGGGATCTCTGTTCACAGGAATTGGGATCTCTGTTCACGGGAATTGGGATCTCTGTTCACGGGAATTGAAATCTCTGTTCACGGGAATTGGGATCTCTGTTCACGGGAATTGAAATCTCTGTTCACGGGAAAGATCTCTGTTCCCGGGAAAGATCTCTGTTCCCGGGAAAGATCTCTGTTCACGGGAATTGGGATCTCTGTTCACGGGAATTGGGATCTCTGTTCACGGGAATTTGGGATCTCTGTTCACGGGAATTGGGATCTCTGTTCACGGGAAAGATCTCTGTTCCCGGGAAAGATCTCTGTTCACGGGAAAGATCTCTGTTCACGGATAACGTGTTTCAGTTTTAGTAGAACTGACTGAAAGTTCAAATTTTGAAGATGAGGTTGCATACATATACATTAGTTCAATTCTAACTGCCAGATGCTAAAAAATCAATTATTTACATATTTACACCAAGGGATATCCTCTAAAGTCGAGGCCACCCATAGCGAATCTTACACCGAGCTAATGACAGCTTGACAATATACGAGAGCTATGAATATCAAACAGTTGGCATGGAATGAAAAGCACCCCTGCAATGTTAATGGAATAACCACCTGTGTGATCTAATTCCTATTTTGTGTTGCAGGTGTCCCCTGCTGCTGGGCAATGGGATAAAAATTCACACCTTTTTTAACAAAGACAAAATGAAAGGATTTTTTACCTAACAGAATCCCCCCATGCATCTGTCGAAAATCTCGCGCGACTAAAAAAGTTATCTAAGTAAGAATTTCAAGAATCTATGGAAAATAATTCAAAAGAGCAGTGCCTTCTTTTGCATTTCTGCAACAAATTCTTTTAGGAGAAGGGTGCCCCAAGGCTGGTCTTTGTGATTGACAATGGGACAATGGATAATGGGGAGTGTTGTTTGCAAAGCTGACGAGATCCCATCAATGAGCAGATTTTCGTGAGTGTCAGTTCTTGAGCATCCTAATTTATGGGTAGTAAATATTCTTTTTGTGAGCAAGCAGCCGGGCTCGAGTGTGGCATTGCAGCACCTGTCTGCTTCACCTCGCTTGCAGAACTTTTTTATTGATGAACTTCACCGCAAGACATCATCGGATTAAGGAAGATTTTGAAGCCATAGGTAGACAGGTGAGATTCACTCAGACAGGGTGAGATTCACTCAAATAAGATTGAGATTCACTCAAATAAGGCGAGACCCATTCAAATAAGGTGAGACTCACTCAGATAGGGTGAGATTCACTCAAAAAGGTGAGATTCGCTCAGATAGGGTGAGATTCACTCAGATGGGGTAGGATTCACTCAGATAGGGTGAGATTCACTCTAATAAGGGTGAGATTCACTCATACAGGGTGGGATTCACTGAAATAAGAGTGAGATTCACTCAGATGGGGTGAGATTCACTCAGGCGAGTGAGATTCACTCAGATGGGGTGAGATTCACTCAGGCGGGTGAGATTCACTCAAACGGGTGAGATTCGCTCAAATAGCGTGAGACTAATTCAGGCAGGGTGAGATTCACTAAAATAAAGGTGAGATCCGTTTATATTGACAAGGTGAGACAACGGCTGATAGGAGTCAGAGATTCACACATAGAATCTTAGGCTAGTCATATAGGAAAAGAAACACAAATGCAACAGAATCCACAGTCGAGAGTTAGAGACAGCGAAAGCTACAAGAAGAGGATAACCCATCAATCCCCGATCTATCCTATCCAATAGCTAACATGATATCCCCCCATGTATTGGGAGCCAGCCACCAGAGACCCCGAAACTAGCATGAAAGCAGAGCTGGACAGTTAATCGAACAATAGATTGCTCGAGGCGATGTAAAGCAGGAGAGAGAGAGAGAGAGAGTGAGAGAGGAGGATGGAGGCAACGCATGCCGTGATTAGCGAGGCGGACACAGGGAGGCGGGGTCCGGCGGCTCAGAACAAGGACTGCTAAAGAAGTATAGAAACTGGATTGGAAAAGCTCAACTGCTATGTGTATCTGAACACAGGACGTCTCTAGCAGTCCATGACCGTCGGGACCATATTAGAAATTCCAAATTGAAGCTGACAACCAATGCTTTTGGCGCATATTAAGTTAGGATCATTATACATGTAAGGGACAGTGATTTCACAAGAGGAACTGAAGAAATTCAATACTTGTCTTATGTGATAGGAAGAAAGCTCTAGAATAGAAGATTCGATACTAATACACCTTGGCCCTGCAAAACTGTCACTGTATTTTAGATGCAACTTTCTCTACTGCTTCGGATTCTAATTTTAACATTTTTAATTTCGCTTTTCGATCGATCAGCTTTTTGGAATCGATCAGATTTATGCAAATTGTATGCTGCAATCTGGATTGATGGCTTTCTCTCTGTGTTTACTCTCTGTCTCTTAGGTGTCTGTTCTCTCTTATCTCTGTATCTACTCTCTCTCTTATCGCTGCATATACTCTCTCTTATCTCTGCATCTACTCTCTCTTATCTCTGAATCTACTCTCTCTTATCTCTGCATCTACTCTCTCTTATCTCTGCATCTACTCTCTCTTATCTCTGTATCTACTCTCTCTTATCTCTTATCTCTGTAGCTACTCTCTCTTATCTCTACATATACTCTCTCTTATCTCTTATCTCTGTAGCTACTCTCTCTTATCTCTACATATACTCTCTCTTATCTCTTATCTCTGTAGCTACTCTCTCTTATCTCTACATATACTCTCTCTTATCTCTGCATATACTCTCTCTTATCTCTACATATACTCTCTCTTATCTCTTATCTCTGTAGCTACTCTCTCTTATCTCTACATATACTCTCTCTTATCTCTGAATCTACTCTCTCTTATCTCTGCATATACTTCTCTTATCTCTGTATCTACTCTCTCTTATCTCTGCATATACTCTCCCTATCTCTGTATCTACTCTCTCTTATCTCTGCATATACTCTCTCTTATCTCTACATATACTCTCTCTTATCTCTTATCTCTGTAGCTACTCTCTCTTATCTCTACATATACTCTCTCTTATCTCTGAATCTACTCTCTCTTATCTCTGCATATACTCTCTCTTATCTCTGTATCTACTCTCTCTTATCGCTGCATATACTCTCTCTTATCTCTGCATATACTCTCTCTTATCTCTGAATCTACTCTCTCTTATCTCTGCATATACTCTCTCTTATCTCTGCATATACTCTCCCTTATCTCTGCATATACTCTCTCTTATCTCTGAATCTACTGTCTCCTATCTCTGCATATACTCTCTCTTATCTCTGAATCTACTCTCCCTTATCTCTGCATCTACTCTCTCTTATCTCTTATCTCTGTAGCTACTCTCTCTTATCTCTACATATACTCTCTCTTATCTCTTATCTCTGTAGCTACTCTCTCTTATCTCTACATATACTCTCTCTTATCTCTGAATCTACTCTCTATTATCTCTGTATCTACTCTCTCTTATCTCTGCATATACTCTCTCTTATCTCTGCATATACTCTCTCTTATCTCTGTATCTACTCTCTCTTATCTCTGTATCTACTCTCTCTTATCTCTGTATCTACTCTTTCTTATCTCTGTATCTACTCTCTCTTATCTCTGTATCTACTTTCTCTTATCTCTGAATCTACTCTCTCTTATCTCTACATATACTCTCTCTTAACTCTGAATCTACTCTCTCTTATGTCTGAATCTACTCTCTCTTATCTCTGTATCTACTCTCTCTTATGTCTGAATCTACTCTCTCTTATCTCTGTAGCTACTCTCTCTTATCTCTGAATCTACTCTCTCTTATGTCTGAATCTACTCTCTCTTATCTCTGTAGCTACTCTCTCTTATCTCTGAATCTACTCTCTCTTATCTCTGAATCTACTCTCTCTTATGTCTGTATCTACTCTCTCATATATCTGTATCTACAGTATATGCACCACTCTAATCTATATTTACATTCTCTAAACTCATACTTTCTATCCTCACTCACTTTCACATATAGTTGACTCGACTAATCAGTCACCAGGGTCTATTCTTGAGCCGCCGAGGCAGCATAAAAAATTAGTCCAATAATTGGCTGCACAGGCAATTGGGCGGTGCGGTGGGGGGGGGGTTGTTATTGCCATGGTCGCCAAGCCCAAGAGAGATCGAAATTGGCTGCGCCGAGACGAGAGAGTTGCGTTGACGCTTGGAAAGTCAATAATCTTGTAAGTAATTGGCGTAGCTCGCGTATATAGAGAAGGGAAGAAAGGGAGAGGGTGAGAAGCACTGGACCCCGAGGGGGCAACCGCTCCCCCCCCCCCTTAGTCAGTTAGATTAGGACGCAATTGTCTATGGCCAAGGAGTACTAACAATGCGAAATCTGGATTGGTAAAGCTTAGCAATTTATTTTCAAGTGCAATATTACTTACTGCTGGATTTAAATTTTAAATCTCTTCTCTGAATATACCCTCTGTAATTTTTGAATTTCATTCTCATATCTCTGAATCTCACCCTGTCTTATCTTGGAATCTCACCCTATCTAATCTCTGAATCTCACCCTCTCTTATCTCTGAATCTCACCCTCTCTTATCTCTGAATCTCACCCTCTCTTATCTCTGAATCTCACCCTCTCTTATCTCTGAATCTCACCCTCTCTTATCTCTGAATCCCACCCTCTCTTATCTTTGAATCTTACCCTCTATTATATCCGTGTACGGCCTCTGTCTCTACCATACAATCGTACACCGCTAATTCTAGTGGTCCTTGGTCCAGACGTGCGCCCATGAGGCTTCTCAATCTTCACAATCCAAATCCTGCATCTAGAGCACCCTGTCCACAGCTTCACTGAGCTGAATAACATTCAGGCTACTGGAATTAAGCATTGAGTTGCAAAATAAGCAGAAAATTGCAATCTGGCAAATGCTAAGCAAAGCTAGACTTCGAATTTGGACTGCCCACTCCCTCACCCGGCTCCGAAATCAACAAGCCGTATGATATTGTTATTATTTTTATACACTTTATTTTATTCATCTCAGCTCACCAGATCTGGCGTGAAATGCGACCTCACCCGAACAAAAAATAGCGGCTGGCTAGGTTGATGGGCACGCGGTTGGAGTCTCTCCTGATGGGGTCTCACGGTCTGGCATCGCATTCCCAGTTAAAAAAGCTAACATTGGCGTCTTACATTGGCGCTCCTATCATCGGTGCCCCGAAAGCATCGGCGCCCCTAACATTGGTGCCCTTAACATCAGCGCCCCAAGAACCGGCGACCATAACATTGGCGCTCCTATCATCGGCGCCCTCTATCATCGGCGCCCCTATCATCAGCGCCCCCTAAGCATCGGCGCCCATAACATTGGCGCCACTATCATCGGCGCCCCCCCCAAGCATCGGGCGCCCCTAACCATCTGGCAGTCATAAAGGTCATGGCAGAGACGGGGTCTCATCTCACACGCTCTAATCTAACATCATCTATAAGTGACATAAGCCAACAAAAAATTAGCTTTCAATTGCCAATATTGCTACTGTTAGTAGCCGCTTATCACGTGCGAGTATATAGTTCAGAAATAAAATTTTCCAGGAAACGGTCGGTACTCCTAGCTCCACATCTTAATTACTCGCCCGAAACCACATACTTAACTTCTTGACACAACTTTCTGATTCTACTGACACAACATCCTGACTCTCCCGACACAACATCCTGACTCTCCCGACACAACATCCTGACTTTCCCGACACAACATTCTGACTCTCCCGACACAACATCCTGACTGTCGTCACACAACATCCTGACTCTGCATTCTGACCCACCGACCACCGAGATCACCCATCTGTCTCCTGATCCTGCGTGTAAACAGATCATTTTCCGCGTCATGTACTTTTTGGCGACATTTTGAGTTCTTATTTGCTAAAACTAGCTACTGTTTTAGTTTTAGCTTGGATAAAAATATCCGGCTTTAGCTTTCTACTAGCAATCTTCGCCCCCCGATGGGGGACATCTAGATAGAATCTCTGTTCTCTACAAGTATCAATAAGATGGCCAAACAAAGCCTTCACATAGTCAATAGAAAAACTGCTCAGATGAAGTGCAATGCAAAAAGAAAACATCCTAAGACAGCAAGCATCCCCCCAGATAGCAAGCACCTCCAGATAACAAGCACCACCAGATAGCAAGCACCCCCAGATAGCAAGCACCCCCAGATAGCAAGCACCCCCAGATAGCAAGCACCCCAGATAGCAAGCAACCAATTGATAGCAAGTATTGATCCTATACTAAATAGCAAGCATCCACTGGACAATAAGTAGCAAGTGCAACAATTTCCTTAGCTTTATAATGGCTCCTTTGTGATTGGCATGACGCTTCTTTTTACGTTTGAAATTGCGTCTCCTATGTTTGACTTGGTGGCTCTTTAATGTTCGACATGCTGGCTTTTTACTGTTAGACATGGTGGCTCTTCTATGTTTGACATGGTGGCTCTTATATTTTTGACATGGTGGCTCTTTAATGTTCGACATGGTGGCTCTTTAATGTTCGACATAGTGGCTCTTTAATGTTAGACATGGTGGCTCTTCTATGTTTGACATGGTGGCTCTTCTATTTTTGACATGGTGGCTCTTTAATGTTCGACATGGTGGTTCTTTAATGTTTGACATGGTGGTTCTTTAATGTTCGACATGGTGGCTCTTTAATGTTCTACATGGTGGCCCTTTAATGTACGACATGGTGGCTCTTTACTGTTAGACATGGTGGCTCTTTTAGGTTTGACATAATGGCTCTATAATGTTTGACATGGTGGCTCTTTAATGTTCGATATGGTGGCTCTTTTTTGTTAGACATGGTGGCTCTTTAATGTTCGACATGGTGGCTCTTTAATGTTCGAAATGGTGGCTCTTTAATGTTTGACATAAAGTCACATATATGTTTGACATGGTGGCTCTTTAATGTTCGACATGGTGGCTCTTTAATGTTTGACATGGTGGCTCTTTTAGGTTTGACATAATGGCTCTATAATGTTTGACATGGTGGCTCTTTAATGTTCGATATGGTGGCTCTTTTATGTTAGACATGGTGGCTCTTTTAGGTTTGACATGATGGCACTTTTATGTTTTGACATGGCGGCTCTTTAATGTTTGACATGGTGGCTCTTCAATGTTCGATATGGTGGCTCTTTAATGTACGACATGGTGGCTCTTTACTGTTAGACATGGTGGCTCTTTAATGTTTGACATGGTGGCTCTTCAATGTTCGATATGGTGGCTCTTTAATGTACGACATGGTGGCTCTTTACTGTTAGACATGGTGGCTCTTTAATGTTTTACATGGTGGCTCTTTAATGTTTGACATGGTGGCTCTTTAATGTTCGACATGGTGGCTCTTTAATGTTCGAAATGGTGGCTCTTTAATGTTTGACATAAAGTCACATATATGTTTGACATGGTGGCTCTTTAATGTTCGACATGGTGGCTCTTTTATGTTCGACATGGTGGCTCTTTTTAATATCTGACATGGTGGCTCTTCTATGTTTGACATGGTGGCTCTTAAATCTTTGACATGGTGGCTTCTAAATGTTTGACATGGTGGCTCTTTAATGTTCTTCATGGTGCCTCTTTAATATTCTACATGGTGGCTCTTTAATTTTCGACATGGTAACTCTTTTATGTTTGATACGGTGGCTTTTTAATGTCTGACATGTTGTCTCTTTTATGTTTGACATGGTGTCTCTTTAGTGTTCGACAAAGTGGCTCTTTTATGTTTGACATGCTGGCTTTTAATTGTTTGACATGGTGGCTCTTTAATGTTCGAAATAGTGGCTCTTCAATGTTCGAAATGGTGGCTCTTCAATGTTTGAAATGGTGGCTCTTTTATGTTTGACATGGTGACTCTTAAATGTTTGACATGGTGGCTCTTAAATCTTTGACATGGTGGCTTCTAAATGTTTGACATGGTGGCTCTTTATGTTTGACATGGTGGCTCTTTTATGTTCGACATGGTGGCTCTTTAATATTTGACATAAAGTCACATATATGTTTGACATGGTGGCTCCTAAATGTTTGACATGGTGGCTCTTTATGTTCGAAATGGTGGCTCTTTTATGTTCGACATGGTGGATCTTTTTTGTTCTACATGGTAACTCTTTTATGTTTGATACGGTGGCTTTTTAATGTCTGACATGTTGGCTCTTTTATGTTTGACATGGTGGCTCTTTAATGTTCGACAAAGTGGCTCTTTTATGTTTGACATGGTGGCTCTTAATTGTTTGACATAGTGGCTCTTTAATGTTCAAAATAGTTGCTCTTTAATGTTCGAAATGGTGGCTCTTTTATGTTTGACATGGTGGCTCTTAAATGTTTGACATGGTGGCTCTTTAATGTTCGACATGGTAACTCTTATGTTCGATATGTTGGCTCTTCTATGTTTGACATTGCGCTTCTTTGATGTTTAGCAGTTTTGTTGTGTTTTTAAGGTGTTTTAATAAAAAAAAATCTTTTTGCACTACTAAGATTCGAACCCAGGTCGCTACATTAGCATTCCAGTCTGTTCGCATCAGGGCTATCTCTTTTCAATTGGAGAACATGAATTGTGGCCCTTATAATTCAATTCTTACAGCAAGTCAATTGGAGTAAAAAGTTATGACATAATCAATTTCTCAGTCAGCCAGTATCAGTCTCAATTTAAGTTAGCAATATGGTTACGCAATTTAAATCAAGTCGTGTGTGCATTTCTTTGACACTGTTTTCAACTTGTTGTGATGCAATCTTTATCACAATCGGAATTCAGTCAGTCAGTTTTTTCTCTAGCATTCTTACAATGCATTTCAGGTCGAAAGAGCTGCTTGACCTTTGCAAAAAAGCATGTTTTTCGAATATTTAATCCCTTTAACATTGAGCAATTTCTTAGCCAAGATGCATGTACCGTCCCAGGAAAATTTCTGATCGAATGGTGCAAGTTTGAAGAAAATCGGTTGAGCCAATTTTTCTGAAATCTATCGCATACCCACAGACAACTCATTTTTAGTATATACGAGGCCAACTCCTCCTCTGGAGGAGAAAGGGGAAGAATTCCCATCACCGGAACTCCATTCCCTGAAATGCCATTCCCTGAATCCCATCATCCAACTCCTCTCCGCGAAACTGAACATCATCGAAATCCTCTCCGTAAAAGATAACTCCATCAAAAACCTCTCCGTGAAACTGACATTCATCAAAATCCTCTCCGAGAAACAGAAATCCTCTCCGTTAAACTGGACTTTATGGAAATCCTCTGCGTGAAACTGAAATCCATTAAAATCGTCTCCGCGAAACAGAAATTCTCTCCTTAAAACTGGACTGAATCGAAATTTTCTCCGTCAAAAAGAATCAACACTCAGGATTTAGTGGTTAGGGTTAGGGTTAGGGTTAGAGCTACAACGCAGCAGCGTGTTGAAAGGCGCCGATAAAAAATTGAACCAATTAAATTCATTGAATGCGCAACCGATTTCACAGTCAGTCAGTATCAGTCTCGGTAAAAGTTAACAAAAAGATTGCGCAAACTAAATCAACCCTTCAATACACAGCGACTGACCCCCTTCCGCAGTGGCAATTAAAAGTTGAACCGCCCCTCCCCTCCCACCAACTGTTGGGGGGTTGGTCGAACCCCCATTGAACTCCAAAATGAGTACACTGCAGAAAGTTAAAAGTATGGAAATCGTTTTTTAAATGCTGTGCTTTTTGTTTTCACATTTAAAGCAAACAACTTATATCCTCGAAGTCTGCATTGAAAGATCTTTCCAGCAATATAAGTCTCTTCTCTCAGAGTTCAAAACTCGAGGAACAGTTGGCGTTTGAAATATCCCAATTTAAAGCATTGAACTATCGAGTGTACGCATGCGTGCACTGCCTGCTAAAAAGGCTTGCAAGTTTATTCATTAAATTCCACTGCCGCCCCAGCACCCTCAACACAGAGGGGTTTGGTTAAGTTCTCAGTGCACACAGTTGTGGCGCAATCGCTAAAAATTGATGTCAACCGGCCCAGCTTACACTCCTTCAGCTGAAAGAATACACTGCACAGATAGGCCAGCTGTTGTGGCGCAATCATTGCAAATTACGCAAGATGGGCATATTCCCCTATTGTTCTACGATTTCTGCTTTTTTAGGGATCTTAAAATTTGAAAATAAAAAATTGAAATAGCCCACTGCCATCCTCGGAAAATTTGCAGTGTTCCCATATAAGTTTCAACGCTGACTTGCAAGTCGTCTAGGAGGAGATGTGTATCACACAAACAGACAAACAACGCACCAACTTTAGTATTAACGAGGCCAACTCCTCCTTCGGAGAAGAAAGGGGAAGAACTCCAATCAGCGGAATTCCATTCCCTGAACTCCATCAGCGGAATCCCATTTTCCAACACCTCTCCGCGCAACAGAAATCGTCTCCGTGAAACTGAACACTATCGAAATCCTCTCCGTGAAACTGAACACCATCGAAATATTCTCCGCGAAATAGAAATCCTCTCCGTGAAACTGGACTAAATCGAAATTTCTACGTCAAACAGCCTAGCTCTCAGAATTCATTGGTTAGGGTTAGGGTTAGGGTTAGAGCTACACACAGCTGCGTGTTGAAAGGCGCCGTAAAAACATTGAACCAATTAAATTGCGCAACTTATTTCTCAGGCAGTCAGTATCAGCCTCAGTTAAAGTTAACACAAAGATTGCGCAATCTAAATCAACCCTCCAATACACAGCAACCGACCCCCCTTCCAATACGCAGTGCAGCTAGAAATTGAACCCCCCCCCCCCCACCAACTATTGGGGGGTCGGTCGAACCCCCATTGAACTCCAAAATGAGAACAATCTTTGCAGAAAGCTAAAAGTATGAAAATCTTTTCTTGAATGCTGTGAATTTAATTTTCATATTTAAAGCAAAAAACTTATATCCCCGAACTCAGCGCTGCAAGCTCTTTCCAGCAATAAAAGTCTCGTCTCTCAAAGTTAAAAAATCGAGCAACAGTTAGCGTTTGAAACTTTCTGATTTTAAGCATTGAAATATCGAGTGTACCTTCACTGCCTGCTAAAGATGCTCGCGAGTTTATGCATTAAAATGCACTGAATTTCACTGTGCAAAAAATACACAGGGCTTCCTGTTAAAAAACAGAACACAAATAGTTGCGCAATTGTCTATAAAGTCAGCCAGTGAGCCAGGGTCCGATTGTACACACGCCGCCAATGAGAACGCGCCCATTCCCCCACAGGAGAGAAAATGCACTGGCGACATAGGAAAAAGTTGTGGCGTAATCACTCAAAATTTATGCCAATTTTCAGCTCCGAGCAGAAAAAGTGTCCAGAGAAGGTTAGGAAATCAGATTTCTGCTTTTTTAGGGATCTTAAAATTAAAAAATGAAAGATTAAAACAGCCTAAAGCCGATTCCGGAAAATTTGCAGTATTCCCATATAAGTTTCAACGCTGAGTTGCACGTAGTCTAGGAGGAGATATCCTACAAACAAACAGACAAACAAACAAACAAACAACGCACCAACTTTAGTATTAAGACGAGGCCAACTCCTCCTCTGGAGGAGAAAGGGGAAGAACTCCCATCACCGGAATTCCATTCCCTGATCTCCATCAGCTGAATCCCATCATCTAACTGTTCTCCAAATCCATTAAAATCCTCTCCGTGAAACTGAACACCATCGAAATCCTCTCCGCGAAACAGAAATCCTCTCCGCGAAACTGGACCCAATCGAAATTTTCTCCGTCAAACAGAACTCAACTCTCAGGATTCATTAGTTAGGGTTAGGGTTAGAGCTGCACAGAGCTGCGGGTTGAAAGGCGCCGATAAAAATATGAATTAATTGAATCAATTTATTGCGCAACCGTTTTCTCATTCAGTCAGTATCAGGCTCAGGTAAAGTTAACGAAATGATTGCGCAATCTAAATCAACCCTCCAATACACAGCGACTGACCCCCTTCCGCAGTGGCAATTAAAAGTTGAACCGCCCCCCCCTCCCACCAACTGTTGGGGGGTTGGTCGAACCCCCATTGAACCCCAAAATGAGTACAATATTTCCAGAAAGTAAAAGGTATGGAAGTTGTTTTCGATCGCTGTGTTTTTTCTTTTCGCATTTAAAACAAACAACTTATATCCCCGAACTCAGTGTTGCGAGATCTTTCCAGCAATATAAGTATATTCTTTTAAAGTTTAGAACTCGAAGAACAGTTTGCGTTTGAAATGTCCCGATTTAAAGCATTGAAGTATCGAGTGTACGTTCACCTGCCTGCTAAAAAGGCTCGCAAGTTGATGCATTGAATTTCAGTGTGCAAAAAATACACCGGGCTGCCTAATTGAAAATCAGAGCACATATCGTTGCGCGATTGTCTATACAGTCAGCCCGTGCGCCAAGGTCCAAGTGTACACACGCCGCCACTGAGAACGCAAGCACCCCCCACTGGAGAGAAAATACACTGCAGAGATAGGAGAAAGTTATGGCGCAATCACTCAAAATTCATGCAAGTTTTCAGCTCCAAGCAGAAAGAGGGGACAAATAAGATTATCAAAGGTCAATATTGCAGTTTTTTGCTTTTTTCGGGATCTTAAAATGCAAAAATAAAAAATTGAAATAGCCCACTGCCATCCTCGGAAAATTTGCAGTTTTCCCATATAAGTTTCGACGCTGACTTGCAAGTCGTCTAGGAGGAGATATGTATCACACAGACAAACAACGCACCACTTTTAGTATTTACGAGGCCAACTCCTCCTTCGGAGAAGAAAGGGGAAGAACTCCAATTAGCGGAATTCCATTCCCTGAACTCCATCAGCGGAATCCCATTTTCCAACACCTCTCCGCGCAACAGAAATCGTCTCCGTGAAACTGAACACCATCGAAATATTCTCCGCGAAATAGAAATCCTCTCCGTGAAACTGGACTAAATCGAAATTTCTACGTCAAACAGCCCAGCTCTCAGAATTCATTGGTTAAGGTTAGGGTTAGGGTTAGAGCTACACACAGCTGCGTGTTGAAAGACGCCGTAAAAACATTGAACCAATTAAATTGCGCAACTTATTTCTCAGGCAGTCAGTATCAGCCTCAGTTAAAGTTAACAAAAAGATTGCGCAATCTAAATCAACCCTCAAATACACAGCAACCGACCCCCCTTCCAATACGCAGTGCAGCTAGAAATTGAACCCCCCCCCACCAACTATTGGGGGGTCGGTCGAACCCCCATTGAACTCCAAAATGAGCACAATCTTTGCAGAAAGCTAAAAGTATGAAAATCTTTTCTTGAATGCTGTGAATTTAATTTTCATATTTAAAGCAAAAAACTTATATCCCCGAACTCATTGCAGCAAGATCTTTCCAGCAATATAAGTCTCTCCTCTCTAAGTTCAAAACTCGAGCAACAGTTAGTGTTTGAAACTTTCTGATTTTAAGCATTGAAATATCGAGTGTACGTTCACTGCCTGCTAAAGATGCTCGCAAGTTTATGCATTAAAATGCACTGAATTTCACTGTGCAAAAAATACACAGGGCTTCCTGTTAAAAAACAGAACACAAATAGTTGCGCAATTGTCTATAAAGTCAGTCAGTGAGCCAGGGTTCAAGTGTACACACGCAGCCACTGAGAACGCGACCATCCCCCACTTGAGAGAAAATACACTGCCAAGATAGAAAAATTTTATGGCGCAATCACTAAAATTTATGCAAATTTTCAGCTCCAAGCAGAAAGAGGGGACAATTAAGATTATCAAAGGTCAAGACCGCCATTTTCTGCTTTTTTAGGGATCTTAAAAATTGAAAATGAAAGATTAAAATAGCCTAAAGCCATCCTCGGAAAATTTGCAGTTTTCCCATATAAGTTTCAACGCTGACTTGCAAGTATTCTAGGAGGAGTTATCCAACAAACACACACACACACAGACAAACAACGCACCAACTTTAGTATTAAGAGACGAGGCCAACTCCTCCTCTGGAGGAGAAAGGGGAAGAACTCCCATCACCGGAATTCCATTCCCTGAAATCCATCAGCTGAAATTCCATGACTTGAATCCCATCTTCCAAATCATCTCCAAATCCTCTGTAAAGCCTTTCCATTACCATATCTTGTTTTCCCTGTTCGCAAAAACTGACTGCCATTGTCCAGACTCAGATTCTTCTGTCTCCTCTCTTCTCTTTTCTCTCCTCTCACGTCTCTCATCTCTACCACCTTATTTATCTCTTCTCCCTCATCTTTCGTCTTTCTCTCCTGTCTCCTTTATCCCCTGTTTTCACCTCTCTCCTCTCTTCTCTCCTCTCTCATCTCACATCCCTCATGCCTCATCTCACTATTTCTTTCTCCTCTACTCTCAGCTCCTCTCTTCTCTCTCCTCTCATCTCTCCTGTCTCCCTCTGCTATCTCATATCTTCCCTCTCATCTCCTCTCTCCTCTTTTCTTCTCTCTCCCTCTTCGTTCCCGCCTTACTCCCCTCTTCTCTCCCATCTGTCATGTCTAATCTGTCCTCTCTCATCTCTACTCTCTTTTCTATAATCTCTTCTCTCTTCTCTTTTCACTCTTCTCTTTACTCTCTTTACTGACTGACTGAAGATACCAAATCCATCAAAATCCCTCCGTGAAACAGAAATCCTCTCCGCGAAACAGAAATCCTCTCCGCGAAACAGAAATCCTCTCCGCGAAACAGAAATCCTCTCCGCGAAACTGGACTCCTTTCGAAATCCAATCCGCCAAACAGAAATCCTCTCCGTGAAACTGGGCTCCATGGAAATCCTCTGAGTGAAACTGACATCCATCAAAATCGTCTCCGTAAAACAGAAATACATCTAGATTCTCTCCACGAAAAAGAAATCCTCTCCGTGAAACCGAAAACCATCAGAATACTCCGTGAAACTGGACTCAATCGAAATTTTCTCTGTCAAAAAGAACTTAACTCTCAGAATTCATTGGTTAGGGTTAGGGTTAGAGCTGCACAGAGCTGCGTGTTGAATTAATTGAATCAATTAATTGCGCAAACCATTTCTCAGTCAGACAGTATCAGTCTTATTTAAATTTAAATAAACGGTTGCGCAGTCTAAATCAACCCTCCAATACGCAGCGGCAGACCCCCTTCCAATACGCCCAACTTTATCTATTACGTCTCGCAAAACTGAGTACAATTTTTGCAGAAAGTTAAAAGTATGGAAATAGTTTTTTAAATGCGGTGCTTTTTCTTTTCATATTTAAAGCATACAACTTATATCCCCGAACTCAGCGCTGCAAGATCTTTCCAGCAATATAAGTCTCTTCTCTCAAAGTTTAAAACTCGAGGAACAGTTAGCGTTTGAAATTTACCGATTTCCCGACTGCTTGCTAGAGAAGCTCGCAAGTTTATTCATTGAATTTCACTGCCAAACTAATACACAGGGCTGCCAATAATAAAACCAAATGAATCTCGACACAGTCTTTTCATATCTTTTCATATTTAAAGCATACAACTTATATCCCCGAACTCAGCGCTGCAAGATCTTTCCAGCAATATAAGTCTCTTCTCTCAAAGTTTAAAACTCGAGGAACAGTTAGCGTTTGAAATTTACCGATTTCCCGACTGCTTGCTAGAGAAGCTCGCAAGTTTATTCATTGAATTTCACTGCCAAACTAATACACAGGGCTGCCAATAATAAAACCAAATGAATCTCGACACAGTCTATCTATTTACACTGTACAACTGCTATGTACACTCAGCCCAAGCCCAACCCCCCGTTCTGGGGGAAGCATTAAATTTAACTCAACCCCCCAACACGCGGGGGGTTTTATTTGCATTGAACCCAGAACACGCGCACCCACCACCCCTCAATACACAGCGGCCCGCGGGCGGAGGTTGGGGTGGCTATTTTTACAAACTGGCTGCAGCCCCAGGCAGAGTGGCCAAAGAAGGTTATTGGGGGTTAAAAAAGCAGTTTTCTGCTTTTTTAGGGATGTTAAAATGTGAAAATTAAAAATTAAAATAGCCTAAAGCCTGCTCCGGAAAATTTGCAGTTTTCCCATATAAGTTTCGACGCTGACTTGCTAGTTGTCTAGGAGAAAAATTGCAACACACAAACAAACATCGCACCAGTTTTAGTATTAAGACGAGGCCAACTCCTCCTCTGGAGGAGAAAGGGGAAGAACTCCCATCACCGGAATTCCATTCCCTGATCTCCATCAGCTGAATCCCATCATCTAACTGTTCTCCAAATCCATTAAAATCCTCTCCGTGAAACTGAACACCATCGAAATCCTCTCCGCGAAACAGAAATCCTCTCCGCGAAACTGGACCCAATCGAAATTTTCTCCGTCAAACAGAACTCAACTCTCAGGATTCATTAGTTAGGGTTAGGGTTAGAGCTGCACAGAGCTGCGGGTTGAAAGGCGCCGATAAAAATATGAATTAATTGAATCAATTTATTGCGCAACCGTTTTCTCATTCAGTCAGTATCAGGCTCAGGTAAAGTTAACGAAATGATTGCGCAATCTAAATCAACCCTTTAATACACAGCGACTGACCCCCTTCCGCAGTGGCAATTAAAAGTTGAACCGCCCCCCCCCCTCCCACCAACTGTTGGGGGGTTGGTCGAACCCCCATTGAACCCCAAAATGAGTACAATATTTCCAGAAAGTAAAAAGTATGGAAGTTGTTTTCGATCGCTGTGTTTTTTCTTTTCACATTTAAAACAAACAACTTATATCCCCGAACTCAGTGTTGCGAGATCTTTCCAGCAATATAAGTATATTCTTTTAAAGTTTAGAACTCGAGGAACAGTTTGCGTTTGAAATGTCCCGATTTAAAGCATTGAAGTATCGAGTGTACGTTCACCTGCCTGCTAAAAAGGCTCGCAAGTTGATGCATTGAATTTCAGTGTGCAAAAAATACACCGGGCTGCCTAATTGAAAATCAGAGCACATATCGTTGCGCAATTGTCTATACAGTCAGCCCGTGCGCCAAGGTCCAAGTGTACACACGCCGCCACTGAGAACGCAAGCACCCCCACTGGAGAGAAAATACACTGCAGAGATAGGAGAAAGTTATGGCGCAATCGCTCAAAATTCATGCAAGTTTTCAGCTCCAAGCAGAAAGAGGGGACAAATAAGATTATCAAAGGTCAATATTGCAGTTTTTTGCTTTTTTCGGGATCTTAAAATGCAAAAATAAAAAATTGAAATAGCCCACTGCCATCCTCGGAAAATTTGCAGTTTTCCCATATAAGTTTCGACGCTGACTTGCAAGTCGTCTAGGAGGAGATATGTATCACACAGACAAACAACGCACCACTTTTAGTATTAACGAGTGGAACTCCTCCTTCGGAGGAGAAAGGGGAAGAACTCCCATCACCGGAATTCTATTCCCTGAAATATCCATCAACTGAAATTCCATGTCTTTAACCCTATCTTCCAAATCGTCTCCAAATTCTTTACAAAATCTTTCAAAGACCATAGCTCAAAGACTCTCAAGTCTCTCATATCTCCTCTCTCCTCTCTCTCATCTCATCTCTACCCCTGCTCCCTTATTTATCTCTTCTCCCTCGTCTTTCGTCTGTACCTTCTCCTGTCTTCTGTCTCCTCTCTTCACTCTTATCTCTCCCTCTTCTCTCCTCTCTCATATGTCATCTCTACTCACTTATCTATCGTCTCTCTTAACCCTCTCTCTCTCTTCTCTTTTCTCTTCTCTCTGCTCTCATTTCTCATATTTCATATACGCTCTGACACTACTTTCTTGTCTCACATCTTTCTTCCTCCTTTTCACTATCCCCTGTCTCTTCTCTTCTCTCTTTTCTATTCTCTCCATTCTCTCTTTTCTCCTTTCCTTGCTCCTTTCATCTCTCTCCTCTCTCCTCACTCTCTTCTCCTTTCGCTTCTCTCTCCTCTCTCTCCTCTCATCTTTACTACCTTATTTATATCTTCTCCCTAGTCTTTCGTCTGTACTCTCTCCTGTCTCCTCTCTCCCCTCCTCTCTCATCCCTCATCTCCTCATCTCCTCATCTCACTCTTTCTTTCTCCTCTACTCTCCCCTCTCTTCTATTGCCTCTGTACGCTCTTATCCCTCATCTATTCTCTCTCCTATCATCTCCAATCGGTCATGTCTAATCTCTCCACTCAATTTTACTCTGTTTTCTATCATCTCTTCTCTCTTCTCTTTTCAGTCTTCTCTTTACTCTCTTCTCTGACTGATTGAAGATGCCAAATCCATCAAAATCCTCTCCGCGAAGCAAAAATCCTGTCTGTGCAACTAAAAACCATCGAAATCCTCTCAGTGAAACTGGACTCCTTCGAAATCCTCTCCTTGAAACCTGAATCCATCAAAATTGTTTCCATAAAACAGAAATCAATCATAAATTATCTCAGCGAAACAGAAAGCCTCTCCGTGAAGCTGAACATGATCGAAATCCTCTCCGTGAAACTGAACACCATGGAAATCCTTTCGTGAAACTGAACATCATCGAAATCCTCTCCACGAAACAGAAATCTTCTCCGTCAGAATTTAAACATTGAAATCGTCTCCGCTAAACTTGACTTAATCGAATTTTTTCCGTCAAACAACTCAACTCGCCAGATTCATTAGGGTTAGGGTTAGGGTTAGAACTACGCACAGCTTCGTGTTAAAAGGCACAGATAAAAATATTGAACTAATTGAATCAATTCATTGCGCAACCGATTTCACAGTCAGTCAGTATCAGCCTCAGGTAAAGTTAACAAAAGATTGCGCAATCTAAATCAACCCTCCAATCCACAGCTGTAGTGAGAAGTTGAACCCTCCCCCCAACTTTATCTATTACGTCTTGCAAAACTGAGTACAATATTTGCAAAAAGTTAAAAGTATGGAAATAGTTTTCCAAATGCTGTGCTTTTTCTTTTCATAGTTAAAGCAAACAACTTATATCCCCGAACTCAGCGTTGCAAGATCTTGCCAGCAATATAAGTTTCTCCTCTCAAAGTTTAAAACTCGAGGAACAGTTAGCGTTTGAAACTGTCTGATTTATAGCATTGAAGTATCGAGTGTACGTTCACTGCCTGCTTGCAAGTTGATGCATTGAATTTCAATGTCCAACAAATACACAGGACTGCCCATTGATAGGCAGGAAAACTTATCAGTAGCCATATCATTGCGCAATTATCTATAAAGTCAGCCAGTGAGCCAGGGTCCAATTGTACACACGCCGCCAATGAGAACGCGCCCATTCCCCCACAGGAGAGAAAATGCACTGGCGACATAGGAAAAAGTTGTGGCGTAATCACTCAAAATTTATGCCAATTTTCAGCTCCGAGCAGAAAGAGGGGACAATTAAGATTATCAAAGGTCAAGACCGCCGTTTTCTGCTTTTTTAGGGATCTTAAAAATTGAAAATGAAAGATTAAAATAGCCTAAAGCCATCCTCGGAAAATTTGCAGTTTTCCCATATAAGTTTCAACGCTGAGTTGCAAGTATTCTAGGAGGAGTTATCGAACTGACATACAGACAGACAAACAACGCGTCAACTTTAGTATATATAGAAAGTGGAACTCCTCCTTCGGAGGAGAAAGGGGAAGAACTCCCATCACCGGAATTCTATTCCCTGAAATATCCATCAACTGAAATTCCATGTCTTTAACCCTATCTTCCAAATCGTCTCCAAATTCTTTACAAAATCTTTCAAAGACCATAGCTCAAAGACTCTTACGTCTCTCATATCTACTCTCTCCTCTCTTCGCTATTATCGTGACTCGCTTCTCTCTCCTCTCTCTCATCTCATCTCTACCCCTACTCTCTTATTTATCTCTACTCCCTTATTTATCTCTTCTCCCTCGTCTTTCGTCTGTACCCTATCCTGTCTACTCTCCTATCTTCTATCTTATCTCTCCCCTTTTCTCTCCTCTCTCATATCTAATCTCTAATCACTTATCTATCGTCTCCGCTCTACTTTCTCTCTTCTTTTTTCTCTCTTCTCTCTGCTCTCATTTCTCGTATCTCTTATACGCTCTCACCCTCTCCTTTCTTATCTCCCATCTTTCTTCCCTCCTTTCTACTGCATCAACTGTCTCCTCTCTTCTCTTTTCTCTCCTCTCCATTCTCTCTTCTCTACTCTCATCTCCCCTCATCTCTTCTCTAATCTCTAATCTCTTCTCTCTCTTATTTTCTCACTCATCTCTTTTCTCATTGCATCTCTCATCTCTCCTCTCTCTCTCTCCTCTCATCTGTACTATCTTTTTTATCTCTTCTCCCAGGTCTTTCAAATTTACTCTCTCCTGTCTCCTCTCTCCCCTCGTCTTTCCTCTCTCATATCTCTTCTCTACTCACTTATATATTCTCTCTCCTCTGCTCCCCTTTTACACTTTCCTATATGCTCTCACTCTCACCCTCCCCTTTCTTATCTGCTGTTTTTACACTCCTTTCTACCACCTGTCTCCTCTCGTTTCTCTCCTCTCTGCACTCTCATCTTTACCCTCTTCTTTCTCCTCACTACTTTCTTCTCTTAAATCTCTGATCTCTGATCTTTCATCTCTCTCCTCTCACCTCTCACCTCTCTCCTCTCTTTCCTCTCTTCTATTGCCTCTGTACGCTCTTGTCCCTCCTTTCTTCTCCATCCTGTCTCCTCTCTGCAATCTCATATCTCCTCTCTCATATCCTCTCCCTTCATCTCCTCTCTCCTCTTCTCTTCTCTCTCCTTCGTTCCCGCCTTACTTTCCTCTTCTCTCCCATCTGTCATGTCTAATCTCTCCACTCATTTCTACTCTGTTTTCTATCATCTCATCTCTCTTCTCTTTTCATTCTTCTCTTTACTCTCTTCTCTGACTGATTGAAGATGCCAAATCCATCAAGATCCTCTCCGCGAAGCAGAAATCCTGTCCGTGCAACTGAAAACCATCGAAATCCTCTCCGTGAAACTGGACTCCTTCGAAATCCTCTCCTTGAAACTTAAATCCATCAAAATCGTCTCCATAAAACAGAAATCAATCATAAATTATCTCCGCGAAACAGAAATCCTCTCCGTGAAGCTGAACATCATCGAAATCCTCTCCGTGAAACTGAACACCTTCGAAATCCTCTCCGTGAAACTGAACACCTTCGAAATCCTCTCCTTGAAACTTAAATCTATCAAAATCGTCTCCATAAAGCAGAAATCAATCATAAATTTAACTCCGCGAAACAGAAATCCTCTCCGTGAAGCTGAACATCATCAAAATCCTCTCCGTGAAACTGAGCACCATCGAAATCCTCTCCACGAAACAGAAATCCTCTTTGTCAAAATTAAAACATTGAAATCGTCTCCGCTAAACTGGACTCAATCAATTTTTTCCGTCAAACAACTCAACTCTCCGGATTCATTGGTTAGGGTTAGGGTTAGGGTTAGAACTACGCACAGCTTCGTGTTAAAAGGCACTGATAAACTATTGAACTAATTGAATCAATTCATTGCGCAACCGATTTCACAGTCAGTCAGTATCAGTCTCAGTTAAAGTTAACAAAAACATTGCGCAATCTAAATCAACCCTCCAATACAAAGCAACTGACCCCCTTCCTATACACAGCGCCAGTTGGAAGTCGAAACCCCCAACTTTATCTCTCACCTCTCGCCAAAATGAGTACAATCTTTGCAGAAAGTTTAAAGTATGGAAATAGTTTTTGCAATGCAGAGCTTTTAGTTTTCATATTTGAAGCAAACAATTTATATCCCTGAAATCAGCTTTGCAAGTTCTTTCCAGCAATATAAATTTTTTCTCTCAGAGTTAAAAACTCGAGCAACAGTTTGCGTTTGAAACTTTCTGATTTAAAGCATTGAAATATCGATTGTACGTTCACTGCCTGCTAAAGAGGCCCGCAAGTTTATGCATTGAATTTCAACGTTCAACAAAATCACAGGGCTGCCTATTGAAAATTAGAACACAAATCTTTGCGCAATTGTCTATACAGTCAGCCAGTGAGCCAGGGTCCGATTGTACACAGGCAGCCATTTAGAACGCCCCATCCCCCCACTGGAGAGAAAATACACTGCAGAGATAGGGAAAAGTTGTGGCGCAATCACTTGAAATTCATGCAAATTTTCAGCTCCAAGCAGAAAGAGGGGACAATTAAGATTATCAAAGGTCAAGACCGCCGTTTTCTGCTTTTTTGAGGATTTTAGAAATTAAAATTTCAGAATTAAAATAGCCTATAGCCGAACTCGGATAATTTCCAATCTTCCCATATAAGTTTCAACGCTGAGTTGCCACTATTCAAGGAGGAGTTGTCGAAATGACAGACAGACACACAGACAGACAGACAAACAACGCGTCAACTTTAGTATATATAGACGAGGCCAACTCCTCCTCTGGAGGAGAAAGGGGAAGAACTCCCATCACCGGAATTCCATTCCCTGATCTCCATCAGCTGAATCCCATCATCTAACTGTTCTCCAAATCCATTAAAATCCTCTCCGTGAAACTGAACACCATCGAAATCCTCTCCGCGAAACAGAAATCCTCTCCGCGAAACTGGACCCAATCGAAATTTTCTCCGTCAAAGAGAACTCAACTTTCAGGATTCATTAGTTAGGGTTAGGGTTAGAGCTGCACAGAGCTGCGGGTTGAAAGGCGCCGATAAAAATATGAATTAATTGAATCAATTTATTGCGCAACCGTTTTCTCATTCAGTCAGTATCAGGCTCAGGTAAAGTTAACGAAATGATTGCGCAATCTAAATCAACCCTCCAATACACAGCGACTGACCCCCTTCCGCAGTGGCAATTGAAAGTTGAACCGCCCCCCCCCTCCCACCAACTGTTGGGGGGTTGGTCGAACCCCCATTGAACCCCAAAATGAGTACAATATTTCCAGAAAGTAAAAAGTATGGAAGTTGTTTTCGATCGCTGTGTTTTTTCTTTTCACATTTAAAACAAACAACTTATATCCCCGAACTCAGTGTTGCGAGATCTTTCCAGCAATATAAGTATATTCTTTTAAAGTTTAGAACTCGAAGAACAGTTTGCGTTTGAAATGTCCCGATTTAAAGCATTGAAGTATCGAGTGTACGTTCACCTGCCTGCTAAAAAGGCTCGCAAGTTGATGCATTGAATTTCAGTGTGCAAAAAATACACCGGGCTGCCTAATTGAAAATCAGAGCACATATCGTTGCGCGATTGTCTATACAGTCAGCCCGTGCGCCAAGGTCCAAGTGTACACACGCCGCCACTGAGAACGCAAGCACCCCCCACTGGAGAGAAAATACACTGCAGAGATAGGAGAAAGTTATGGCGCAATCACTCAAAATTCATGCAAGTTTTCAGCTCCAAGCAGAAAGAGGGGACAAATAAGATTATCAAAGGTCAATATTGCAGTTTTTTGCTTTTTTCGGGATCTTAAAATGCAAAAATAAAAAATTGAAATAGCCCACTGCCATCCTCGGAAAATTTGCAGTTTTCCCATATAAGTTTCGACGCTGACTTGCAAGTCGTCTAGGAGGAGATATGTATCACACAGACAAACAACGCACCACTTTTAGTATTTAGACGACGAGGCCAACTCCTCCGATGGAGGAGAAAGGGGAAGAACTCCCATCACCGGAATTCCATTCCCTGAACTCCATCAGCTGAATCCCAAGACCCGAATCCCATTATCTAACTGTTCTCCAAATCCATCAAAATCCTCTCTGAGAAACTGAACACGATCGAAATCCTCTCCGCGAAACAGAAATCCTCTCCGTGAAACTGGACTCAATCGAAAGTTTCTCCGTCAAACAACTAAACTCTCAGGATTCAGTGGTTAGGGTTAGGGTTAGGGTTGGAGCTGCACAGAGCTGCGTGTTGAAAAGGTCCGATAAAAAATGAGATAATTGAATCAAAAGATTGCGCAATTTACGCTCGTATTTCTAAGTCAGTCAGTATCAGTCTCAGTTAAAGTTAACAAAAATATTGCGCAATCTAAATCAACCCTCCATCCAATACACAGCGACCGACCCCCTTCCAATACGCAGTGGCAATTAGAAATTGAACCCCCCCCCCAACTGTTGGGGGGTCAGTCGAACACCATTGAACTCCTAAAATGAGTACAATCTTTGCAATAAGTTAAAAGTATGGAAATAGTTTTTCCAATGCAGAGCATTTAGTTTTCATATTTAAAGCAAACAATTTATATCCCCGAACTCAGCGTTGCAAGTTCTTTCCAGCAATATAAGTCTCTCCTCTCAAAGTTAAAAACTCCAGCAACAGTCTGAGTTTGAAATTTGCCGATTTATAGCATTGCAATATTGAGTGTACGTTCATACGTTCACTGCCTGCTAAAGAGGCCCGCAAGTTTATTCATTGAATTTCACTGTCTAACCAATGCACAGGGCAGTCAATTGAAAGGCGCTGATAATAAAACCAATTGAATCTCAGCACAATAGCCATATAATTGCGCTTACTTACCCACCACCCCACGAAATACACACAGTTCAATTTTTCAGCCGGGGTCCGCTTGTACACACGCTGCCACTGAGAACGCGACCAACCCCCACTGGCGAGAAAATACACTACAGAGATAGGAGAAAGTTGTGGCGCAATCGCTCAAAATCATGCAAATTTTCGGCTCCGAGCAGAAAAAGTGTCCAGAGAAGGTTAGGAAATCAGTTTTCTGCTTTTTTAAGGATCTTAAAATGTGAAAATAAAAAATTGAAATAGCCCACTGCAGTCCCCGGAAAATTTGCAGTTTCCCCATATAAGTTTCAACGCTGACTTGCAAGTATTCTAGGAGGAGTTATGCAACACACAAACAAACAGACAAACAAACAAACAATCATCGCACCAACTTTAGTATTAGGAGAGAGAGGAGAGGAGAAGACTCACAATTGGCGTAATTAGGTGCGAAAGCAGTTGTTTCTGCTTTTAACAAAATGTAATTTTTTGTTATGAATATATTTGACATACTGGAATGCGTATAGGATGTCATTTTAAATCATATATACTAAAAATGAAATGTCTGTAACTAACTAGCTATGCGATAGATTTCAGAAAAAGTGGCTCAACCGATTTTCTTCAAACTTGCACCATTTGATCAGAAATTTTCCTGGGACGGTACATGCATCTTGGCTAAGAAATTGCTCAATTTTAAAGGGATTAAATATTCGAAAAACATGCTTTTTTGCAAAGGTCAAGCAGCTGTTTCGACCTGAAATGAATTGTAAAAATGCGAAAGAAAAAACTGACTGACTGAATTTCAATTGTGATAAAGATTGCATCACAACAAGATGAAAACAGTGTCGAAAAAATGCACACAAGACTTGATTGTAATTGCGTAACCATATTGCTAACTTGAATTGAGACTGATACTGGCTGACTGAGAAATTGATTATGTCATAACTTTTTACTCTAACTGACTTGCTATAAGAATTGAATTATAAGGGCCACAATACATGTTCTCCAATTGAAAAGAGATAGCCAAGATGCGAACAGACTAGAATGCTAATGTAGCGACCCGGGTTCGAATCTTAGTAGTGCAAAAACATTTTTTTATTAAAACACTTTAAAACACAAAATGCTAAACATAAAAGAAGCGCAATGTCAAATATAAAAGAGCCACCATGCCAAACAAAAAAAAGTGCCACCATGTAGAACACAGAAGAGACACCATGTCAAACATAAAAGAGCCACCATTTCAAACATAAAAGAGCCACCATGTGAAACATATACGTGACTCAATGTCAAACATTAAAGAGCCACCATGTCAAACATTAAAGAGCCACCATGTCGAACATAACAGAGACAACATTTCAAACATAAAAGAGCCATCATGTCAAACATAAAAGAGCCACCATGTCGAACATTAAAGAGCCACTATGTCAAACATAACAGAGACAACATTTCAAACATAAAAGAGCCATCATGTCAAACATTAAAGAGCCACCATGTCGAACATTAAAGAGCCACCATTTTGAACATTGAAGAGCCACCATGTCAAACATTAAAGAGCCACCAAGTAAAATATAAAAGAGCTACCATGTCAAAAATAAAAGAGCCACCATGTCGAACATAACAGAGACAACATTTCAAACATTTAAGAGCCACCATGTCAAACATAAAAGAGCGACCATGTCGAGCATAAAAGAGCCACCATGTCAAACATAAAAGAGCCACCATGTCAAACATTAAAGAGCCACCATGTCAAACATTCAAGAGAAACCATGTCGAACATAACAGAGACAACATTTCAAACATTTAAGAGCCACCATGTCAAACATAAAAGAGCCACCATGTCGAGCATAAAATAGCCACCATGTTGAACATTAAAGAGCCACCATGTCAAACATTAAAGAGCCACCATGTCGAGCATAAAAGAGCCACCATGTCGAACATAAAAGAGCCACCATGTCAAACATTAAAGAGCCACCATGTCAAACATTCAAGAGACACCATGTCGAACATAACAGAGACAACATTTCAAACATTTAAGAGCCACCATGTCAAACATAAAAGATCTACCATGTCAAACATAAAAGAGCCATCATGTCAAACATAAAAGAGCCACCATGTCGAACATTAAAGAGCCACCATGTTCAACATTAAGGAGCCACCATATCAAACATAAAAGAGCCACCATGTCAAACATTAAAGAGCCACCATGTCAAACATTAAAGAGCCACCATGTCAAACATTCAAGATCAGCCATGTCGAACATAAAAGAGCCACCATGTAAAATATAAAAGAGCTACCATGTCAAACATAAAAGAGCCATCATGTCAAACATAAAAGAGCCATCATGTGAACCATATACGTGACTCAATGTCAAACATTAAAGAGCCACCATGTCAAACATATACGTGACTCCATGTCAAACATTAAAGAGCCACCATGTCAAACATATATGACTCCATGTCAAACATATATGACTCCATGTCAAACATATATGACTCCATGTCAAACATTAAAAATAAAAAAGACACCATGTCACACATAAGGGAGCCACCATATCAAACATAAAAGAGCTACCATGTCAAAACATTATTGAGCCATTATGCCCAATATAAAAAGACACAATTTCAAATGTAAAAGGGCCGCCATGTCAAACATAGAAGAGCCACCATGTCAAACATAGAAGAGCCACCATGTCAAACAACTAAGCCACCATGTCAAACATAACAGAGACACCATTTCAAACGTAAAAGGGCCGCCATGGCAAACATAGAAGAGCCACCATGTCAAACATTAAAGAGCTACCATGTCAAACACAAAAGGGCCACCACGTCCAACATTAAAGAGCTATCATGTCAAACACAAAAGAGCTACCATGTCAAACATTAAAAAGCCACTTTTTTAAACAAAAAAGAGACACCATTTCAAACATAAAAGAAGTGTCATGCCAAACAAAATGAAACCATTATAAAGCTAAGGAAATTGTTGCACTAGCTACTTGTTCTCTGGTGGATGCTTGCTATTTAAGGATGGATACTTGCTATCAGGGGGATGCTTGCTCTTGGGGGTGGAGAGTACTTGCTATCTGAGAGGGGGTTGCTAGATATCTATAAGGTATCTTTGTATCCAGGTTATGCTTGCTATCAGGGGTTGCTTGCTGTCTGGGGGATGCTTGCTATCTGGGGGGGGATGCTTGCTATCTGGGGGATGCTTGCTATCTGGGGGATGCTTGCTATCTGGGGGATGCTTGCTATCTGCGGGATGCTTGCTATCTGGGGGATGCTTGCTATCTGCGGGATGCTTGCTATCTGGGGGACGCTTGCTATCTGGGGTCTGGGGGAATGCTTGCTATCTGGGGATGCTTGCGATCTGGGGGATGCTTGCTATCTGAGGAATGCTTGCTATCTGGGGGATGCTTGCTATCTGCGGGATGCTTGCTATCTGGGGGATGCTTGCTATCTGGGGTCTGGGGGAATGCTTGCTATCGGGGGATGCTTGCAGTCTGAGGGATGCTTGCTATCTGGGGATGCTTGCTATCTGGGGGATGCTTGCAGTCTGGGGGATGCTTGCTATTTGGGGATCAATGCTTGAATGTTGTCTGAGGATGCTTGCTGTCTTGGGATGTTTTGTTTTTAAGAGGAAATGTCTGTTGTTTTTTCTGAAGGCTTTATTTCGCCGTCTATTTGTTATTTGTAAAAAACAAGGATTCTATCCAGATGTCCCCCATCGGGGGGCAAAGATTGCTAGTCCTATATACTAAAAATGAGTTGTCTGTGGGTATGCGATAGATTTCAGAAAAATTGGCTCAACCGATTTTCTTCAAACTTGCACCATTCGATCAGAAATTTTCCTGGGACGGTACATGCATCTTGGCTAAGAAATTGCTCAATGTTAAAGGGATTAAATATTCGAAAAACATGCTTTTTTGCAAAGGTCAAGCAGCTCTTTCGACCTGAAATGCATTGTAAGAATGCTAGAGAAAAAACTGACTGACTGAATTCCGATTGTGATAAAGATTGCATCACAACAAGTTGAAAACAGTGTCAAAGAAATGCACACACGACTTGATTTAAATTGCGTAACCATATTGCTAACTTAAATTGAGACTGATACTGGCTGACTGAGAAATTGATTATGTCATAACTTTTTACTCCAATTGACTTGCTGTAAGAATTGAATTATAAGGGCCACAATTCATGTTCTCCAATTGAAAAGAGATAGCCCTGATGCGAACAGACTAGAATGCTAATGTAGCGACCTGGGTTCGAATCTTAGTAGTGCAAAAAGATTTTTTTTATTAAAACACCTTAAAAACACAACAAAACTGCTAAACATCAAAGAAGCGCAATGTCAAACATAGAAGAGCCAACATATCGAACATAAGAGTTACCATGTCAAACATAAAAGAGCTACCATGTCGAACATTAAAGAGCCACCATGTCAAACATTTAAGAGCCACCATGTCAAACATAAAAGAGCCACCATTTCGAACATTAAAGAGCCACCATTTCGAACATTAAAGAGCCACCATTTCGAACATTAAAGAGCCACCATTTTGAACATTAAAGAGCCACTATGTCAAACAATTAAGAGCCACCATGTCAAACATAAAAGAGCCACTTTGTCGAACATTAAAGAGCCACCATGTCAAACATAAAAGAGCCAACATGTCAGACATTAAAAAGCCACCGTATCAAACATAAAAGAGTTACCATGTAGAACAAAAAAGATCCACCATGTCGAACATAAAAGAGCCACCATGTCAAACATAAAGAGCCACCATGTCAAACATTTAGGAGCCACCATGTCAAACATATATGTGACTTTATGTCAAATATTAAAGAGCCACCATGTGAAACATTAAAGAGCCACCATATCAAACATTTAAGAGCCACCATGTCAAACCTAAAAGAGCCACCATGTCGAACATAAAAGAGCCACCATTTCGAACATTGAAGAGCCACCATTTCGAACATTAAAGAGCCACCATGTCAAACATATATGTGACTTTATGTCAAACATTAAAGAGCCACCATTTCGAACATTAAAGAGCCACCATGTCGAACATTAAAGAGCCACCATGTCAAACATTAAAGAGCCACCATGTAAAACATTAAAGAGCCACCGTGTTTAACAGTAAAGAGCCACCATGTCGTACATTAAAGAGCCACCATATCGAACATTAAAGAGCCACCATGTCTAACATAAAAGAGCCACCATATCGAACATTAAAGAGCCACCATGTCAAACATTATAGAGCCATTATGTCAAACCTAAAAGAGCCACCATGTCTAACAGTAAAGAGCCACCATGTCGAACATTAAAGGGCCACCATGTAGAACATTAAAGAGCCACCATGTCGAACATTAAAGAACCACCATGTCAAACATTAAAGAACCACCATGTCGAACATTAAAGAGCCACCATGTCAAAAATAGAAGAGCCACCATGTCAAACATAGAAGAGCCACCATGTCTAACATTAAAGAGCCACTATGTCGAACATTAAAGAGCCACCATGTCAAAAATAGAAGAGCCACCACGTCAAACATAGAAGAGCCACCATGTCTAACAGTAAAAAGCCAGCATGTCGAACATTAAAGAGCCACCATGTCAAACATAGGAGACGCAATTTCAAACGTAAAAAGAAGCGTCATGCCAATCACAAAGGAGCCATTATAAAGCTAAGGAAATTGTTGCACTTGCTACTTATTGTCCGGTGGATGCTTGCTATTTAGTATAGGATCAATACTTGCTATCAATTGGTTGCTTGCTATCTGGGGTGCTTGCTATCTGGGGTGCTTGCTATCTGGGGGTGCTTGCTATCTGGGGGTGCTTGCTATCTGGGGGTGCTCGCTATCTGGGGGTGCTTGCTATCTGGGGGTGCTTGCTATCTGGGGGGGTGCTTGCTATCTGGGGTGCTTGCTATCTGAGGGTGCTTGCTATCTGGGGGTGCTTGCTATCTGGGGTGCTTGCTATCTGAGGGTGCTTGCTATCTGGGGGTGCTTGCTATCTGGGGGTGCTTGTTATCTGGAGGTGCTTGCTATCTGGTGGTGCTTGCTATCTGGGGGTGCTTGCTATCTGGGGGTGCTTGTTATCTGGAGGTGCTTGCTATCTGGTGGTGCTTGCTATCTGGGGGGATGCTTGCTGTCTTAGGATGTTTTCTTTTTGCATTGCACTTCATCTGAGCAGTTTTTCTATTGACTATGTGAAGGCTTTGTTTGGCCATCTTATTGATACTTGTAGAGAACAGAGATTCTATCTAGATGTCCCCCATCGGGGGGCGAAGATTGCTAGTAGGTCAATACTAAAAATGTGATGTTTGTTTGTTTGTACGAAATCGATTATCTCCCAAAAGGCTCAACCGATTTTGTTCGAATTTGCACTGTTCGATCAGAAATTTTCCCGGGACGGTACATGTATCTTGGCTAAGAAATTTCTAAATGCTAAAGGGATTAAATATTCGAAAAACATGCTTTTTTGCAAAGGTCAAGCAAACTTTTCGACTTGAAATGCATTGTAAGAATGCTAGAGAAAAAACTGACTGGTTGAATTCTGATTCTGAAATAGATTGCATCACAATAGGCTTTTTATTTATCGTCTGTGTACTGGCAGAATTTTGACACTGAATTGAATTGCGTCACAGTATTGAAAACGCAGTGTGGAAGCATAGCACAACACTTGATTTATATTGCGTAACCATATTGCTAACTTTAATAGAGACTGGTACTGACTTGCCTAAGAAATTGATTATGTCCTAACTTTTCGTGTGACTTGAACTCAATTGACGTGGTGTGAGTGTTGAATATATAAATCTATTCTAAGAATCTCTTCTACTTTTGCATTCTAACAATGTCTTCTACTTGTATTCTAAGAATGTCTTCTACTTTCTATTCTAAGAATCTCTTCTACTTTGTTGATTCTAAGAATGTCTTCTACTTTGTATTCTAAGAATGTCTTCTACTTTGTATTCTAAGAATGTCTTCTACTTTGTATTCTAAGAATCTCTTCTACTTTGTATTCTAAGAATCTATTCTACTTTCTATTCGAATAATGTCTTCTAATTTGTATTCTAAGAATGTCTTCTACTTTGTATTCTAAGAATCTCTTCTACTTTTGTATTCTAAAAATGTCTTCTACTTTGTATTCTAAGAATCGATTCTACTTTCTATTCGAAGAATGTCTTCTACTATGTATTCTAAGAATGTCTTGTACTTTTTATTAGCTTTTATTAAAAAACTAATTAAAAAGACCTAAATTATGGCGCTAGATAAACCAAGGATTACTGCACTTGATAAACCAAGAATTACTGCGCCTGATAAACCAAATAATATTGCACTTGATAAACCAAGGATTATTGCTCTTGATAAACCAAGAATTACTGCGCCTGATAAACCAAATAATATTGCACTTGATAAACCAAGGATTACTGCACTTGATAAGCCAAGGAATTTTGCGCTTGATAAGCCAAGGATTATTGCACTTGATAACCCAAGGGTTATTGCACTTGATAAACCAAGGATTACTGTAAGGATTTTTGCACTTGATAAACCAAGGATTATTGCACTTGATAAGCCAATGATTATTTCACTTGATAAGCCAAAGATTACTGCGCTTGATAAACCAAAGATTATTGCTTTTGATAAGCCAAAGATTACTGCGCTTGATAAACGAAGGATTATTGCACTTGATAAGCCAAAGATTATTGCATTTGATACACCAAGGATTATTGCACTTGATAAGCCAAAGATTACTGCGCTTGATAAACCAAAGATTATTGCACTTGATAAGCCAAAGATTACTGCGCTTGATAAACCAAGGATTATTGCACTTGATAAGCCAAAGATTATTGCACTTGATAAGCCAAGGATTATTGCACTTGATAAGCCAAGGATTATCGCACTTTGATAAACCAAGGATTATTGCACTAGATTTGAAAGGGCTATTGCACTAGCTGAGACATCGATTTTTGAACTTGATGAGTAAAGGATTATTGCACTAGCTGAGAAGCTGATTATTGCGCTGTCTAAAAAAGAGATTATTGCGCTCACTGAGACGTGGATCGTTGCACAACCTGAGAAAGCGATTATTGCATTAGCGGAGGTAACATTTGCACTAGCTACTTGCTGTCTCGCGGATGCTTGCTATTTGGAGGATGCTTGCTCTAGAGGGGGGATACTTGCTATTTGGGAGGGGGGGTACTGGCTACAAGTATGGGATTCTTTCTATCCAGGGATGCTTGCTATTTAGGGATTCTTGCTATCTGCAGGATGCTTGCTATTTGGGTGGATGCTTCGATAATATCTGGGGGGTGCTTGCTATCTGCAGGATGCTTGCTATCTGGGTGGATGCTTCTATCTGGGGGATGCTTGCTATCTGCAGATGCTTGCTATTTGGGTGGATGCTTCGATAATATCTGGGGGGTGCTTGCTATCTGCAGGATGCTTGCTATCTGGGTGGATGCTTCTATCTGGGGGATGCTTGCTATCTGCAGATGCTTGCTATTTGGGTGGATGCTTCGATAATATCTGGGGGGTGCTTGCTATCTGCAGGATGCTTGCTATCTGGGTGGATGCTTCTATCTGGGGGATGCTTGCTATCTGCAGATGCTTGCTATTTGGGTGGATGCTTCGATAATATCTGGGGGGTGCTTGCTATTTGGGTGGATGCTTCGATAATATCTGGGGGGTGCTTGCTATCTGCAGGATGCTTGCTATCTGGGTGGATGCTTCTATCTGGGGGGTGCTTGCTATCTGCAGGATGCTTGCTATCTGGGTGGATGCTTCTATCTGGGGGGTGCTTGCTATCTGCAGGATGCTTGCTATCTGGGTGGATGCTTCTATCTGGGGGATGCTTGCTATCTGCAGATGCTTGCTATCTGCAGATGCTTGCTATGAGCATTAGAGGATGCTTGCTATGAGCATTAGAGGATGCTTGCTATCTGCGGTTGTTTACTTTTGGAGGGGGGTGCTTGCTGTCTTGGGAATATTTTCTATTGATATTTAGGGGAAGCTATATTTTGTTGTCTGTTTGTTAATTTTAGAGAAAAAGTGATTCTTTCACTTTTTAAACATCATTTTCCGTGACAATTTTACCCGAATACAAGCTAAGGTGATTTTTAAAAGTGAAGAAGGAATTGGTGTTTAAGAAAATGTGCTTTTTTATTTTTTTCCGTGAACTATTTTTGCTCCTTGCTTATTGGGCGCCCCGAAGGGGGGCCGCACTAGATTGCTAGTAGGTCAACCTAAACATTGAGATAATAACCAAATAATTATGATATGAATCATAAAATTATGATTCACATTAAAGTCACATCGTAAGATTGTAAGCTATATCTCACTTGAAGTTATGAGTTCAGTCTCTCTGTGACTGTGAGCCACACAATGAAATCACGAGCTTAGTTTCAATTTCACTGTGAGATCCTAAGCTTAGTCTTACCGCGAGATTCCGTGCTTAGTCTCAATTTAAGATCCGCAGCTTAGTCTCACCGTTAGATTCCGAGCTTACTCTCAATTTGGGATTCCGAGCTTAGTCTTACCACGAGATCCCAAGCTTAGTCTCATTCTGAGATTTAGAGCTTAGTCTCACCGTGAGATCCAGAGTTTTTTCTCACCGTAAGATTCCCAGCTTAGTCTCTCTGAGGTCACGAGCTTAGTCTCAACGTTAGATTCCGAGCTTACTCTCTATTTGGGATTCCGAGCTTAGTTTCACCGTGAGATTCCAAACTTAATTTCACCGTGCGATTCCGAGCTTAGTCTCACCGTGAGATTCCGAGCTTAGTCTCACCGTGAGATTCCGAGAGCTTAGTCTCAATTTGAGATCCGGAACTTAAGTCTCAGTGTGAGATCACGAGCTTAGTCTCACCATGGGATCCCGAGCTTAGTCTCACCGTGAGATTCAGAGTTTAGTCTCACCATGAGATCCCAAGCTTAGTCTCACCGTGAGATTCCGAGCTAAACTAACCTATAAACTGACATTTCTTGAACTGAAACTACTAACAGTAAAGTAAAAGCAAATTTGTTTTACCGTGAGTCTTAGTATGGCCTACTACAGGTGGGGAAAAATCGACAGAATATATCATTTATTCGATGGAAGACAGAACCGCCCTAAAGATGCACGACCCGTCAGTAGCTATCATCAGTAAAGGCAGAGTGAGGATCGCTCAAGCAGAACTGGGATTCTATTGTTCTATTGTGCCAGAATAATAGGAGCTACCTTGGCTTTGCTCAAGTAGTCAAGTCTTGAGCTACTTGTGTCTGAGTCAAGCATCCACTTCAATCACAGACTGTTCTATTCAAAGAAATGAACTCGGATTCCGGCTCCGCCCCCAGGGGGGGGGGGTTCTCTGCAGTGTAGCAGCTCCCAGCACCTGTAAACCTCATCAGTGGTGTCACTATGGATGGCTTTTATGGTTAGGGTGACAAAGCCAAGAATTCTGTAATGACAAACTTGATGCATTATTTTGGGAATCGGTGTTGTTAGCACTCATTTTGGCGCCGAATTCAGACACACGTACCCATTTTGGCGCCGAATTCAGACACACGTACCCATTTTGGCGCCGAATTCAGACACACGTACCCATTTTGGCGCCGAATCCAGACACACGTACCCATTTTGGCGCCGAATCCAGACACCCGTACCCATTTTGGCGCCGAATCCAGACACCCGTACCCATTTTGGCGCCGCAGACAGGCACTCATTTTGGCGCCACAGACAGGCACTCATTTTGGCGCCACAGACAGGCACTCATTTTGGCGCCACAGACAGGCACTCATTTTGGCGCCGCAGACAGGCACTCATTTTGGCGCCACAGACAGGCACTCATTTTAGCGCCGTAGGCAGGCAACTCAATTTGGCGCCGCCTCATCTCCAGCTGCTTGAGAACTGCTTGACAATGCTTCGACGAAAACGCACTTTGGGTGGGGGATATTCGAATTTGATTCTCTTAAAGTCAAAGTCAGAAATTTAATATCTTGTGAATAATTTGGTTTTCATTTCTTAAAAACTTATGCACCTTTGCGTCTGCAATTTCAGCAAAAATTACACTTCAAGTCAAACAAAGCATACTTATAGCTAGATTTTTTCTGAAGAATCAGTCAGGCAGTCAGTTTAAAATATAGATAATTTTAACACAACCCAGTGCGTGTGACGCCTAAAGCGTTTTTACCTTAGCGTTAAACTATCCATTCACTGTCACATAACTGTCCATTCACTGACATATAACTGTCTATTCGCTGACACAAAACTGTCTATTCACTGACACAAAACTGTCTATTCACTGACACAAAACTATCCATTCACTGACACAAAACTGTCTATTCACTGACACAAAACTGTCTATTCACTGACACAAAACTGTCTATTCACTGACACAAAACTGTCTATTCACTGACACAAAACTATCCATTCACTGACACATAACTGTCTATTCACTGACACAAAACTGTCTATTCACTGACACAAAACTATCCATTCACTGACACATAACTGTCTATTCACTGACACAAAACTGTCTATTCACTGACACAAAACTGTCTATTCACTGACACAAAACTGTCTATTCACTGACACAAAACTGTCTATTCACTGACACAAAACTGTCTATTCACTGACACAAAACTGTCTATTCACTGACACAAAACTGTCTATTCACTGACACAAAACTGTCTATTCACTGACACAAAACTGTCTATTCACTGACACAAAACTGTCTATTCACTGACACAAAACTGTCTATTCACTGACACAAAACTATCCATTCACTGACACAAAACTGTCTATTCACTGACACAAAACTGTCTATTCACTGACACAAAACTGTCTATTATCTGACACAAAACTGTCTATTCACTGACACAAAACTGTCTATTCACTGACACAAAACTGTCTATTCACTGACACAAAACTGTCTATTCACTGACACAAAACTGTCTATTCATTGACACAAAACTGTCTATTCACTGACACAAAACTGTCTATTCACTGACACAAAACTGTCTATTCACTGACACAAAACTGTCTATTCACTGACACAAAACTGTCTATTCATTGACACAAAACTGTCTATTCACTGACACAAAACTGTCTATTCACTGACACAAAACTGTCTATTCATTGACACAAAACTGTCTATTCACTGACACAAAACTATTCATTCACTGACACATAAGTGTCTATTCACTGACACATAACTGTCTATTATCTGACACAAAACTGTCTATTCACTGACACAAAACTGTCTATTCACTGACACAAAACTATTCATTCACTGACACATAAGTGTCTATTCGCTGACACAAAACTGTCTATTCGCTGACGCAAAACTAACACCCCACACCCACGCGAGAGCCTACTCCCACCCACACGTAGTCAAGTACCCTGCCACCCACACAAATTTATCCACCCACTGCTGACACTCGCCCTTCTACCAAGCACAAAGTCATCCACCCAGCAACCCCCACACTCAGCCTTCAGCTCCCGCCCATGCGAATCCAGCCGTGCAATTTCAATGCCAGTCGCTAATCTCGCAGCAACAATAAGAGTGATAAGGCTTCAAGGCTTTAAAGCAATTGGCATGCGAGTTCTCCTGGCATCCTCAGAGAGCCAATCCTTGAGCAGCTGATACCCCAGCCAACTCCAACCTCTCAGGCCAACCGATGCAGTAACTCAAGTCTTAATATAGACGAGTTGCTTCACCCCCACTCGGCTGCTTGTCCCAGAGGAGAAATATTCCCAGCAACAAGATAGAGTTGAGAAAGTCAGGAGTTGAAAAGCAACCAGCAGCAGTCATAGTTGTGGAGAAGACGCTCAGTATAGACGCCCACGCAGACGTCACTGCTGCATCTTGAAATTCAATAAGTTTCTACAAATCCAAATTCCTGTCGATAATCATCTAGCTGGGTAGCAGTGCTCTCAAGAGTTGGACAGCTCAAGAACAAGTGCAGCAGACAGAACCAATCGAGTATGCAGTTTTTCACAGAAGTCGCCATCTGCTGTCTATTGCTGACCGTGCCGACAGTCAAAGTCTGCGGCATGGCTGCGACAATCGACAATGAGGATGATGGCGACATGAACCAAGCGCTGGAGAGTCAACGCAGCATCCAGGACGGTGTCGAAGGTGATCTACTTTGGATTCTGAAGGCTGCCAGACGGCAGGGCAAGCGGTCCTCGGGTCTGCAGCTGCCAGCAAAGTACAGCGACTTCGTAAAGGACTGGGCAAAGGAGATGCGCTATTCCACAACCAATATCAGGTATAGGTGCGGCTTGCACTGACTGACGTTAATGACAAATTAATGTCCACCAAATTAATATCTGCACCGTTCATTTGCATTGCAGATGGTAAGACTAACCTACCAAAGCAAGTTAAGACAAGCCTCGCCGATCGATTGATTGTGTCTTTTAAAAAATTAACACAATAATGTAACATAAAAACTTGAAAACTCAATTGTAACCCAAGCCTTGTTGAAAAATATAACTCAAACCACTTCAATAAATAAAATACATTAAATTAATTAAGAAAACTACGCACGTAGTATCGCTTCACTCGAAAAAAACTGGAAGTCGATATCGAGTTCGAATTGTCCGAAGCTAAATGGCATTTGTTTCGAGTTGGCCACGTTTTGCTTGTTGGAGTTGCTATCGGTATAGGGATAACACTGGTACAAAGCAAACTATGTGAAGGCGACAGTCCGCTCGCAGACAGTCAGGAGGTAGGCCAGTCTTGCCTATAACAGCGAAAACCGAAATACAGGGACCCTAAGCCTACTGCGACCCTAACCCTAAACCTAATCCAGAACACTAACTCTTAAACCTAATCCATAACCCTAATCCATAACCCTAATCCAGAAACCCTAATCCAGAACCCTAATTCAAAACCCTAATTCAGAAGCCTAATTCAGAATCCTAATCCAGAACCCTAATCCAGAATCGTAAACCACAAACCTAATCCAGAACCCTAATCCAGAACCCTTATCTAGAACCCTAATCCAGAACCCTAACCCAGAACCCTAACCCAGAACCCTAATCCAGAACCCTAAACCAGAACCCTAATCCAGAACCCTAATTCAAAACCCTAATCCAGAACCCTAATCCAACAGCAGGTCAACGCAGGTCAAGTTATTGATACACTGGCTTATTTAAGCTAGTTTCAAGACATACAGCATTCGAGAAATATACGCTAAAATTACTTCCTAACTTTGGAAAGATAGATTTAGGAAAGAACTCATTTCTTCGCCTAAAAGAGATTTGTTCTGAAACTTCTCAAACACGATGATGTTTCGAAGAGATTGCATGAAAATCATGTTTGCGTGTAACAGTAGAACTCCCAAGAGAATTAAGGGAGAATTAAACACCAACTTTTAGTTTTATAGTTTACAATAATATTAGCCGCACCGGATTTTCGTGATTAAGATCGTGATTAAATTGCACAGGGTAGAGTTATTATATTTTATACTACAATAGTACTGCTTGCACTTTATATAGCGAAGGTGGGAGTGGCACTATATTTATTCTATTGCTCGCTAGCATGCATAAAACTTCAACAAAAGACAATGAAAACTCATAAATAAGTGTTTTACGTAAGCGAAATAAATATCACAATAAGCGGTGGATTTTTTAATTAACTAGAAAGCTTGAGTCACAGGCCACACTGCTAATGTACCATTAAAAGTTCTTTATCATTGAGTTGTTCTATACTGTCCGTCAAAAGTTCCGGAACCCTTGCTACAATGTCTTCTAGCGGACATAATTTCAGTCCGTTTCAATTGTAACTTGATTCAAATGAAAGCTGCGGATCTCAGCTCCATGATGTGGTCAAGAAAAAGTTTATTCGAAGGAGCGCGTGTGAACAGGCCAGTGTTATGTACATAAAGGTTAGAGAAAAAAAGTGAGGAAAAGACAAACAAGCAATTGACTCTCCCATGAAAGCTGACTGCACAAGAATCCATAAGAGCCTGTTGATTTCAACACAAGTTTTGGCCATAGACTAATGTTAGCCAGGCTGAACACTGCGCGCAAACCGATTCCTTCCCATGTGTGTTTGCTCCATAGACTCAGCAACCATAGACAATTGCTTGTTTGTCTTTTCCTCACTTTTTTTCTCTAACCTTTATGTACATAACACTGGCCTGTTCACACGCGCTCCTTCGAATAAACTTTTTCTTGACCACATCATGGAGCTGAGATCCGCAGCTTTCATTTGAATCAAGTTACAATTGAAACGGACTGAAATTATGTCCGCTAGAAGACATTGTAGCAAGGGTTCCGGAACTTTTGACGGACAGTATATAAGAGTTTTACTTTACTAAGCAGAATCAGGCTGACAGGCAAATGCTTTTTATATATATACAAGCTATAAATATATGCAAAATCTGCCATACCTACCAGTAAAAAAGTGGATGTGCACTTGCAGGAGGAATGAAAATATGAAATAAATTCATCGACAAAAGGCAGACGGCATAATGATTTATAAAAGCATAGAAATAGTCTACATGTAGACTGCGTCTTTATGAGGCCAGACTGAAATTACCAATTTAAATTAGGGGCCACAAACAGGGATTTTGTAGAATCATCAGACGACACCATACGAGCGTACAAGTCAAAATGATAAAATCTTAACAATCCAATAAACTCAACGCTTACATACTACGAGCGCTCGTATAACCATAAGGACTACATTGAGGCATCTAAATTTAGATCTACAACAACAGAAATTTATCCCATAGGACTCGCAAAGCTGAACTAACCCCAATCGCTAGTCTTCACTAACGTATATTGTTACGACGGGCCTCGTTTTCTGACATGTCAAATTTAGAAAGTCATAAAAATAGATTAATATATATAATACAAGGCTCCGCTGCGGCATCCCGCGTATTCAAAATCGATGATGCAATAAAATACTGCTGTACTTGCAGGCACCCATTGATCCACTCTGGAGTTGCATGAAGATAGGCAACTGCTAAATACAATGGCAACCCATAATACTGTTCAAGCTTTATCAAGTATTCACGTAGAGAATATTTATTTTAAAACCGCCAGTACAAAAGAGAATTTAATTTGATCTGTCACAATTGACTGCCAGTGTCATTTGACTGTCAGTGACATTTGACTGCCAGTGTCAATTGACTGTCAGTGTCATTTGACTGCCAGTGTCCTTTGACTGCCAGTGTCATTTGACTGTCAGTGTCAATTGACTGCCAGTGTCATTTGACTGTCAGTGTCATTTGACTGCCAGTGACAATTGACTGCCAGTGACAATTGACTGTCAGTGACAATTGACTGCCAGTGACAATTGACTGCCAGTGTCATTTGACTGCCAGTGACAATTGACTGCCAGTGTCATTTGACTGCCAGTGTCATTTGACTGCCAGTGACAATTGACTGCCAGTGTCATTTGACTGTCAGTGACAATTGACTGCTAGTGTCATTTGACTGCCAGTGACATTTGACTGCCAGTGACAATTGACTGCCAGTGTCATTTGACTGTCAGTGACAATTGACTGCCAGTGTCATTTGACTGCCAGTGTCATTTGACTGTCAGTGTCAATTGACTGCCAGTGTCATTTGACTGTCAGTGACATTTGACTGTCAGTGTCATTTGACTGTCAGTGTCATTTGACTGTCAGTGTCAATTGACTGTCAGTGTCATTTGACTGTCAGTGTCAATTGACTGCCAGTGTCATTTGACTGTCAGTGTCAATTGACTGTCAGTGTCATTTGACTGTCAGTGTCATTTGACTGCCAGTGTCAATTGACTGCCAGTGTCATTTGACTGTCAGTGTCAATTGACTGTCAGTGTCATTTGACTGCCAGTGTCAATTGACTGCCAGTGTCATTTGACTGTCAGTGTCAATTGACTGTCAGTGTCATTTGACTGCCAGTGTCAATTGACTGTCAGTGACATTTGACTGTCAGTGTCATTTGACTGTCAGTGTCATTTGACTGTCAGTGTCATTTGACTGTCAGTGTCAATTGACTGTCAGTGTCATTTGACTGTCAGTGTCAATTGACTGCCAGTGTCATTTGACTGTCAGTGTCAATTGACTGTCAGTGTCATTTGACTGTCAGTGTCATTTGACTGCCAGTGTCAATTGACTGTCAGTGTCAATTGACTGTCAGTGTCATTTGACTGTCAGTGTCAATTGACTGCCAGTGTCATTTGACTGTCAGTGTCAATTGACTGTCAGTGTCATTTGACTGTCAGTGTCATTTGACTGCCAGTGTCAATTGACTGCCAGTGTCATTTGACTGTCAGTGTCAATTGACTGTCAGTGTCATTTGACTGCCAGTGTCAATTGACTGCCAGTGTCATTTGACTGTCAGTGTCAATTGACTGTCAGTGTCATTTGACTGCCAGTGTCAATTGACTGCCAGTGTCATTTGACTGTCAGTGTCAATTGACTGTCAGTGACATTTGACTGTCAGTGTCAATTGACTGTCAGTGTCATTTGACTGCCAGTGTCATTTGACTGTCAGTGTCAATTGACTGCCAGTGTCAATTGACTGCCAGTGTCATTTGACTGCCAGTGTCATTTGACTGTCAGTGTCAATTGACTGCCAGTGTCATTTGACTGCCAGTGTCATTTGACTGCCAGTGTCATTTGACTGTCAGTGTCAATTGACTGCCAGTGTCATTTGACTGTCAGTGACATTTGACTGTCAGTGTCATTTGACTGTCAGTGTCATTTGACTGTCAGTGTCAATTGACTGTCAGTGTCATTTGACTGTCAGTGTCAATTGACTGCCAGTGTCATTTGACTGTCAGTGTCAATTGACTGTCAGTGTCATTTGACTGTCAGTGTCATTTGACTGCCAGTGTCAATTGACTGCCAGTGTCATTTGACTGTCAGTGTCAATTGACTGTCAGTGTCATTTGACTGCCAGTGTCAATTGACTGCCAGTGTCATTTGACTGTCAGTGTCAATTGACTGTCAGTGTCATTTGACTGCCAGTGTCAATTGACTGCCAGTGTCATTTGACTGTCAGTGTCAATTGACTGTCAGTGACATTTGACTGTCAGTGTCAATTGACTGTCAGTGTCATTTGACTGCCAGTGTCATTTGACTGTCAGTGTCAATTGACTGCCAGTGTCATTTGACTGTCAGTGTCATTTGACTGCCAGTGTCAATTGACTGCCAGTGTCATTTGACTGTCAGTGTCAATTGACTGTCAGTGACATTTGACTGTCAGTGTCAATTGACTGTCAGTGTCATTTGACTGCCAGTGTCATTTGACTGTCAGTGTCAATTGACTGCCAGTGTCAATTGACTGCCAGTGTCATTTGACTGCCAGTGTCATTTGACTGTCAGTGTCAATTGACTGCCAGTGTCATTTGACTGCCAGTGTCATTTGACTGCCAGTGTCATTTGACTGTCAGTGTCAATTGACTGCCAGTGTCATTTGACTGTCAGTGACATTTGACTGTCAGTGTCATTTGACTGTCAGTGTCATTTGACTGTCAGTGTCAATTGACTGTCAGTGTCATTTGACTGTCAGTGTCAATTGACTGCCAGTGTCATTTGACTGTCAGTGTCAATTGACTGTCAGTGTCATTTGACTGTCAGTGTCATTTGACTGCCAGTGTCAATTGACTGCCAGTGTCATTTGACTGTCAGTGTCAATTGACTGTCAGTGTCATTTGACTGCCAGTGTCAATTGACTGCCAGTGTCATTTGACTGTCAGTGTCAATTGACTGTCAGTGTCATTTGACTGCCAGTGTCAATTGACTGCCAGTGTCATTTGACTGTCAGTGTCAATTGACTGTCAGTGACATTTGACTGTCAGTGTCAATTGACTGTCAGTGTCATTTGACTGCCAGTGTCATTTGACTGTCAGTGTCAATTGACTGCCAGTGTCATTTGACTGTCAGTGACATTTGACTGTCAGTGTCATTTGACTGTCAGTGTCAATTGACTGTCAGTGTCATTTGACTGTCAGTGTCAATTGACTGTCAGTGTCATTCGACTGTCAGTGTCAATTGACTGCCAGTGTCTGTCATTTGACTGTCAGTGTCAATTGACTGCCAGTGTCATTTGACTGTCAGTGTCATTTGACTGTCAGTGTCATTTGACTGTCAGTGTCATTTGACTGTCAGTGTCATTTGACTGTCAGTGACAATTGACTGTGCATGTATTTTGGCCTTCTCTCGAGGACGGGGTGAAGTCGTCAAAGACAATAGAGTCATCCGAGAGTTAATTTGAGGCGTGCTAGGCCTGCGTCACTTCATGAATTTAGAATTTTGCATTTATAAGAACTCTATGTAGTCTACTTAATTAGTACTTCAAGTAGAAAGTAAAGCGTTAACACAAAAACTCTTGGACGAAATTTGCGCGACTGTTTTACAATTCTACAACTCGCGTGATGAGCTCGGAACTCAACATTACAGTTGTTTGCAGTGGCTCCTCGGTGATTCTTGTCATGAGAACGATTTCAACGGTTAAGAAATATAGCCTAATTTACGAGCGTAATAAAGATAAATGATTTAAGGCAGACAGACGGAGACTTCAGTAAATCTCAAAATTTTCCAGATTATTATAAACACCGGCTTTATTAATAAATTTGAAATTTTGCATGCAAAGAATTATTAAATACCTAATAGCATTAGAAGCTGTTATTACTATATCTTGAACTAAACTGGCCTTATTTAATAGCAAAGTTACAAATAAAAGAAAGAAGCAAACTATACTACTATCAGCTACTACTATTGATAATTACGTTAGTAGCATATAAGAGCTATTGCGCCTCTGCAAACAGCCAGTAGCTCGTAGTAACGGTTTTCTTGAGTCAAGTACTCAATCATCGGACAGAGAATTTATACAACTAGATATCTTTAACAGGTGAGTAAGACCAAATTGAAATTATAATGCCTTCGGCATCCGATGCATTATCTAAAAAAGAGAAGTCAGAAGACTCGTAAAAATGTTAAGGGTACTTTTATAAGTTGCAAAACATGTACAATATACAAAACACTTTCTAACATTCAACTTGTGAATTTGGTACGGTTAATGGAGGGCGATTCTTGGGGATTTGAGGGTGATTCTTGATGGGGATTTGAGGGTGATTCTTGATGGGGATTTGAGGGCGATTCTTGATGGGGATTTGAGGGCGATTCTTGATGGGGATTTGAGGGTGATTCTTAATGGGGATTTGAGGGCGATTCTTGATGGGGATTCGAGGGTGATTCTTAATGGGGATTTGAGGGTGATTCTTGATGGGGATTTGAGGGTGATTCTTAATGGGGATTTGAGGGTGATTCTTAATGGGGATTTGAGGGCGATTCTTAATGGGGATTTGAGGGCGATTCTTGATGGGGATTTGAGGGTGATTCTTGATGGGGATTTGAGGGTGATTCTTAATGGGGATTTGAGGGCGATTCTTGATGGGGATTCGAGGGCGATTCTTGATGGGGATTCGAGGGCGATTCTTGATGAGGATTTAGGGCGATTTTTATGGGGATTCAAAGGCAAAAGCAAATTAAAGCAACAAGAAACATGATCCAATATTTCTCCAGCACAATGCTACTCAAAGTAGCACCAGCTTAGAACTCGCTACTACCCATGGCCTCGTCCTCGTTGTCAACAAATTTATCGTGCTGCCATTTGCCTTCGATGCCGCCACCGCCGCCGCCTCTGAACCCGCCGAAGCGGCCGCCACCGCGACGAAAACCGCGGCCGCCGCCGCCGCGCCCGCCCCGACGATATCCGTCGCCGTCTGTAGGCCTGCGCTCTCCTCGATCGTCGTGCAAAAAATATGACGGCGCTTTCGGCGTAGCCAACGGGTCCAGAGCGGCCGCTGGCGGCGGTCTGTAGTACAACCGATTCGAGTCGAACTTGCCGCCCCCGCTTTCGGCAAAGTTTTTCACCGGCCGGACGCCGAGCCGTTCGGCGATTGGTCGGCGACGAAAGCGTCGTTGATTTTGACCGCCAGCTAACGGCGACAGCGGCTCCTCGGGCGACGGCGACGGCGACAGCGAAGCAAACCGACGCCCGCCGATTCTGTCGTGAACCCGGCGAGGCGGCTGAGGCGGCAGCCTGAGGATCACCGGGGAGCGGGATCGGGACGCAGAGCGCGAACGGGAACGGGACGAGTAGCGCCGGCGAGAATAACGATTCGAGGACGACATGTGGATTGAGCGGCGCTCTCTGTCAGGTGAGAAATGTATTACGAAATTGTGAAATATCCACAGCATACTACTCAATAGTAATATAACATACCCGATACTAATACCCAACCTACCCAATCCCTGATCCCCAACCTACCCAATCCCTGATCCCCAACCTACCCAATCCCTGATCCCCAACCTACCCAATCCCTGATCCCCAACCTAACCAATCCCTGATCCCAAACCTACCCAATCCCTGATCCCCAACCTACCCAATCCCTGATCCCAAACCTACCCAATCTCTGATCCCAACCTACCCAATCCCTAATCCCAAACCTACCTAATCCCTAAATTCCCAACCTACCAAATCCCTAATCCAAACCCAATCGCTGATCATTAATCTACCCTTATCTTCGATCAGCAGCTAACAGCATTGTAAATCAGCCGACTAAGAAATCTCAAGTGTATTATGTACTAACCTATCGCCGCTACCCCCGTTGCTATGCTGCCGCTGCGAGTGCCGGACGCTGCTATAAGTTCTAGGCGGCGATCTGGGCTCAGGCGTGAGTCGGTCGTGATGAAATTTCAACACCTCAGGTCGTTGAAACACTGGCGCGCTGCCTTCGTCAGTACGCCGAGGCAGACGGATGGCATCGACGTCGGGATCGAAGCGGCGGACCAGCGGCTCAGTGCTTGGCGGTCCGCGCACTTTACGTTCAATAACAATTGATACATCTTCATCAATAGTAAGAGGCTGACTAGGCTGATTACTTAAGCGACGGAATCTTTCGCTAGTTGTCTGACTGGTGGTGTGCCGCTTATCTAAACTGCGACTGCTCATTCTGTTCTGCTGTTGGTTTCTTGAAAAAAGAAATAACAAATATTTGGTTTTTAAACTCCAAGTGCTCAAGTAGACACGTTATAGTTATTGAGTTGCTCTCTAGACAGATGTGCAGTTTTCTAATCACAGAAATGATTAAAACAAAGTATTTGTAACACACACTAAACTATAAGACATGGGAATTGCTCCAATGCTACAAGGGCTTGTGGGGAATTGCTCCAATGCAATGCAAGGGCTTGTGGGGAATTGCTCCAAGGGCTTCTAGGGAATTGCTCCAATGCTACAAGGGCTTGTGGGGAATTGCTACAATGCTACAAGGGCTTGTGGGGAATTGCTCCAATGCTACAAGGGCTTCTGGGGAATTGCTCCAATGCTACAAGGGCTTGTGGGGAATTGCTCCAATGCTACAAGGGCTTGTGGGGAATTGCTCCAATGCTACAAGGGCTTGTGGGGAATTGCTCCAATGCTACAAGGGCTTGTGGGGAATTGCTCCAATGCTACAAGGGCTTGTGGGGAATTGCTCCAATGCTACAAGGGCTTGTGGGGAATTGCTCCAATGCTACAAGGGCTTGAGGGGAATTGCTCCAATGCTACAAGGGCTTGTGGGGAATTGCTCCAATGCTACAAGGGCTTGTGGGGAATTGCTCCAATGCTACAAGGGCTTGTGGGGAATTGCTCCAATGCAATGCAAGGGCTTGTGGGGAATTGCTCCAATGCTACAAGGGCTTGTGGGGAATTGCTCCAATGCTACAAGGGCTTGTGGGGAATTGCTCCAATGCAATGCAAGGGCTTGTGGGGAATTGCTCCAATGCAATGCAAGGGCTTGTGGGGAATTGCTCCAATGCTACAAGGGCTTGTGGGGAATTGCTCCAATGCTACAAGGGCTTGTGGGGAATTGCTCCAATGCAATGCAAGGGCTTGTGGGGAATTGCTCCAAAGCAATGCAAGGGCTTGTGGGGAATTGCTCCAAAGCAATGCAAGGGCTTGTGGGGAATTTCAAATAGTCTAAAGAAATGTTTTTAAACAAAACTTTCTACAACAACTTAGCAAATGCAAAAATATTATTACCAACAACTTTTCAATTATTTAACTATTTTGTTAACTTTACATTTATAAAAGTACCATTTGAATTATAAACTAAGATTAGTTTTTTGAAACTCTTGTAGCATACATGCTTTTTAAAAAGGAAAATTATTGAAATGTTTAATTTTGTGTTTGTCAAAGTTTTGGTAAATATAAATTGGTATGCCAAAAATTTACTTGAGCCTCAAGTGGTAACACCAAAGTGATAAACCAAAATAGCTAAACTATCCATTAGTACTGGTATACTAGAAATTTCTAGCATACCATGTAACTTTCCAAAGTGTAGACTAAAACTTACCTTCAGATTACTAAACAATGTAATACTAGGAGACTAAAAAGACCTGTGATATATATTATACAGTATTTAATTGGTTATAATTTGAAATACCATTTTATAATTAGTACTAAGACCAGATGGCCACAGCTCTAAATGTCTAACTTTCTTAGTTAATACAGGTAAATATTTAAAATTGCATGAGTTGAAGATGTGGCAGTATATTGATTTTATGTATATGTCTATTAGTTTGAGATGGCTATTGGCTATATATGGTTAAAATTGCAATTGCTCTATTTAAAAAAAAAACTAAAACTAGATGGAAAGGATAGGGATTGAGAGATTTCTTGAAGCATTGCTTTCTTGTCAATCCTGAATACCAATTCTTCTGTTGCAATCATGGCTAGATGCCCTATAGCATCCATGCCATCTACTCATATAATTTTTACCATAGAGACATATATATGACCTTTGGTAGACCTATGCAACTTTGGCAACTCTAGTATATCAAAGGCCCTATTTTGACACTACCTAAACAAGTTTCTATAGTGCTATTGCCAGCTGCGCAACATCTTAAGCAATATCCTTTTCTAGGTGGCGCATTAGTATAGTGTTTAAAACTATCTATTTAGTAATTTATTAATAAACTCTCAATTGTTCTATTGATAAAACTTTTTTTTAAATTTTCAAAAAAGAATTAAATATATGAAATAAGACCTAGAAGATTGCTGATATACTATATTAGAATTAGATTAACCAAAAAATATTTGCATAAGTTAAGGTGATAGCTTTTATTATTAGCATTTATCTATTAATTAAGCAAATAGGGCCTAGCCTAATATACCTTGTTGCATATGCATCTAGGTTTCTTATATAGGATTATGGTAGGTGGGTGCCTACCACTGACAATTTCTAACTAAAACTGCTCGCCTACAACTGAAACTATCCTTCCCCCAGAATTTGAGGACCCTAGCAGTTGGAGTAAAACAGGAAAATTTTGTTGTGATGTGTCTGCGCGATCTTCCCGCTTTATTCGTATGAATGCAATGCCAACTGGTTTCAAAGAAACCCAAACCTACCCACTTCAAACTAGAAATTTTTTTATCTTCTTTCTTTGCTCCACCTTAGGATTAATGATGACTTTTTAATAAACTAATAGAACTATATTATTGGCTTTAAATTTAACATAATTTTAGGTAGGCCTAATTATCATTATTAGAATAGGGTAAGATCTTATCAATCAAACAAGGGATCTTCAAAACCAAACATGCTAGTCACTTTCATTTTTATTATCTCATGGGCCTAGCCTATAGGCCATCTATAAAAGTGACATATCATTTGAAAGAAAACATTTTCATCTACAAAATGAGATAAAGTTTTGACAATATACTGATAGATACTCAAAAAAATTAGCATTAGGCCTACTGATAGAAATTATTAAAGAAACACACATTTTGGAATTTTTCTTGATTTGGGATGTCTGCAAAAGAATTGTTTTAGAGACCACAATTTTTAACTTACAATTGAATTACATTCAAAACAAAACATTTTTTGAATTCAGTTTTAAATTTTCTACAAAGCAATATAACACACATACCAATCTGATATATTGTTGGGCAAAAAATGCACAAAAATTTGGCACAAAATTGAAAAACATAGAAGTCAGGCCTAGGCCTAGATAATATTTCAAATATATTATTAATTTATTATATATTTAATAAACTAGGCCTATACATTTAATTAATATATTATTATTAGGTACTATAGTCTATAAAGTTGCAAATCAATGTCATGATAGAATTTAGAAAGAATATATATAATGGAGATTATATGTTGTACATGGCTTTCTTGGTAGATGACCATCTTGGAGACTTGGTGCAGCTTTATATATTTACCATTTTTGCATATAGATCGTTCGTTAAATTATTTCTGAGATGAAAATGGGTTCCGGTGCCAGAACTCTAGCCTTTGCCATAATTTTACTAAATAAGGGGCCTTATTATAATAGGCCCCCATAAGCCCTACTATATAGTTAGACAGATATATTTAGTTTGGATTTAAAAATATTAATATTTAGCCCATCAGTTAAAGGACTAGTGACAACATGAAGTGGAAATTTACGGTGAGCGGTCAATTCGTCTGCCGGCAGACGAAACGAGTTTTGAGAAAAAAAGATAAGGTATAGCTAGATAGCTAGCAAAACTAATTTTTCATAATCAAATATTGCGAGGCATTCAAATAGAGTTAAAGTGGGTTGTCAGTTTTTTAAGTGTAATTTTGTTTATCGCAATATTTTAAAGAAACGTGGTATCAATTTTAAAAATCCGTTGAAAAAACGAACTTATAGGATGGAAGCTGCAGTTACGAATATTAAAGGCAGAGACGGAGTTCGCTGTTAAATATGATCGGCCGGCTGTTATGAGCATTTTTATGACCCCATCCAATAATGATGCATTATTATGAACAATTATTCAGCCTCCAAAATTCATTTAACAAACAAAAAGTTAGTATTACGTGTGCATACTACACGGGTCCCTTGGGATAATATTTTTTAGATCGTACGCTCGTGCTTCTAGCGTAATTAGTTTGTTATTTTTATTAAAGTATTAGTAGTTTTTAAGATATACCGATATTTGTTTTCAATATTATATGTACTGACATCATACTTAGTCTTAATATTTTGTGGCAGACGAATGACGACTGCATCGTATTTTTTCAGACGAAAGAATGACAGACGAACTGGCAGCAGACGAAACGACCGTCAAGCTTTACACCATTATCCATAATTCCATACCTATAGGTTTCAAACTACTTCGGCGAAAGTCAATACAAAGGATTGACATTGTATTGTACTGTCCCTAGATGAAATCGTCATGCCATTTCTTAGCAGATCTGTCTGGAGCTTCTCGCTACGTTCTTGCAAGAACGTAACAGATCTGCACTATTAAAATATATAGGCAGAACTTACAAGATCTGCAGGAAGATCTTGCACGGTCTGCACGAGCAGATCTTAGGAGATCTGGGCAGATCTTGTAAGATGTATTAAGCTTTACCAATTGAATGCATTGTCCGTCTTATCAAATCTTCCAAGATCTGTTTAGTAATCCATTTATAAAACCCCAATGCACTAATTTAATTCCAATAAAGAACACGAGTTATGACAGGACTTTCTTATTTGATTCTGCAATTTTAGTATTGTGCTAGTAAGCTGCCAGAACAAAAGCAAATGTCATTGAACAATTAAAACAAAGTAGACATATTTATTTGTGAAAATGTAAACAAATACACATTTATGCTCATGAAATAAAACTTGTATGCACAAGGGAAATAGCACAAGCAAAAAATAAATCAACTTCAAAACAAAAGTTAAGCACACATTCAATAGAAAAAATACTAATGGTACAATGGACTAATAAAATTAGGGTGAGCAATACTTTTAGAAACTAAAAAATAGAAGCAGAAACATTTGAAAAAAACCAGGTGCATCTTTTACTACAATGTACAATTAAATTGGTTTGCAAATAATTGAAACTGAAAGAGTCCAGTACTGAAAGATTTTAAAGTCAATATTGCTAGAAAGCTTACTTTGTTATCAATAAGAGTAGGTCTATAAGAGCTCTTAGTAATACTTTAGGGCTCTTTATCATGTTGCATTTTTACTTTAGGCTGGCTTCATTTTTTCTTTTAGCAATCATAGGATGCTTGCCACTTTGCCATTTGGTATAAAGACAAGCTTGGAACCCATAAGTAGCGATGCCATATTGACCATGTAGAGTAGCTGCAATGAAAGGGAAAATTGTAGTAAAGTTCTGGGATTTTAAACATTAATATTCAATTCAAAATAACTAAAACATAAAACAAATATCATTGTTATGTTTTTAAATAGTCAGAGTAATAACTTTTGTAAAAGTTCTTTGGTCTAATTAAATTTAGACCTGTTTTTCTTCTATTCTATATTTTTCATATTATTTATCTAGGCCTATCTAGTATAAATAATTTTAGATTTTGCTATGCCTATCTATATTCTTCAAATAGTAGGTCAAGGCTTAAGATAACTTTCTAACAACCACAAGCCTATATTTAAACATCCAGGTTTAATTCTAATTCAGAAAAACTATACCCTATATAGCAATTACAATTTTTAGTAGAGTAGGGCCTATTAAATTAAAATTAAAATGATAAGCCTAGTTATAACACAATTTACTAAAAATAGACATTACACTCTTAACCTAAGTGTTTAAAATCAAGGAGGGATTAAAACCAAGTTTTACAGATATAAAATCTATCTACCTATCAGTCTACCTATTTATAAATCTAGATAAGCATATATAAAACAAACAAAAACAGAATAGACCTATTTAATTAAGATTTACTTACTAGCTAGGTCACTAGAACTAGCCTAGCCCTAGCCTAGGGGCTAGAACTAGGTATGTATATATAAATATAATATAATGAAATGTAAAAGACTACAAAAATACTGATCTATGTATGTAACTGAATTTCTGAATTATTAATGGATTAATGAATTATTAATGGACAACATCACTAGGTCTAGACATGCATTCTGTTTCTATTAAAGCATAGAACAAAGTCATAGGCCTAGGCCTACTCATACTTATAGGCCTGGGAGTAGGAAACAAGCCTAGATATATATATGATATAGATATATATATAGCATATCATACACTTCATAGTCAGTCTGTCAATTATGTCAATTTTTTTAATTGATGACGCAATCTGCCCTTCATTTAAAGCCATAGCTATACTTAATCAAAAAAGTTATTATGGCTAAAAAAGTAAAAAATAGTGATACTACACTATGAAACAATTTAAGGAATTAAAAATTACGTATTCAGCTAAGTCAAAAGAAAGAACTGAGATGAATGGATATTGCAAGAGCGAGAATTCAAACTATAAGGGTCCACTATGTTCAGAACTGCGGAAAGAATATTTAAACAAATTCATTTACTGTTGGCTGCCAGAAGAACAACTAAAATAAATACAAATCATTAAAAAAACGTACTTACTATTATGTTAAATATTTTGTGGAAAAAAACAATTCAGACACTTTTCAAAACTGATCTGTACAGATCTGCAAGAACTGATCTGACAAGATCCAGCAGATAAATGTGAAAATATACGAAAGTCTTTTTTCTGATATACAGTTAGAAATTTTGTTTTCTCTTTACCTCATAAGTATTTTCTAAAAAATCACGAATGTTTTTTACGTACCAAACAATAAAAAATGGCTTGCAAAGATTTGTAAGATCTTGTAAGACAAAAGCAGATACAGATCTGCTAAGAGATTTAAGTAAGAACAGATCTGTTAAGAATGTGTTAACCAAAATTCACAGATCTGTTAAGAAATTTAAGTAAGAACAGATCTGCCAAGAATGAGTAAACAGAACTTCATCTAGGGGTATCTGCCATAATTGCTGGCTGAAACCCATGATGAACTCTTGGCAGGTTTTTGCTTTGAGAAAAAATTCAATTTGAGAAAGGTGTAGATCCGGATCCTTATTAACGTCGAGCATATGCATTATGTAAATCGTTCTTGACCTTACTGTACATGTTGTACTGTACTACATACAGACGATTTGCCCGCCGAGCTTTTCCTGCCGGTCAAGGTTTACCCGCAAATGCTATGCTTTTTTCTTATCACACGGCAGATTCTGTCTGCATGCCCCCCGATGCGTATAGTAATTGTCTTAAAAATATATTTACATGTACCCCGATCAAAACATTCGATAGTAACTGCATAACAAATGCATATTTTTTCTCGTAGGTTTTCATTTATATCAATTATACATGCAGGGGCTCATCAGTGAGCTACTAATTCATGCAACTGAATTAGCATGTTGCATGTTTGACATGTTGCTTTGTCTCCTTAATCTCTTTTATTAGACTTACTATAGCATATTGGGCGGGGGGGGGGGGGGGCAATGTAGACAGAATCGGAATCGGCCGCGCGTGGCAATAATGCGCTGCAGGAAAAAAGCATTGCGGGCAAACCTCGGCGGCCAATTCACTCGCGGGCAAATCTCGACGGGAAAATCTCGGCGGGCAAATCTTGGCGAGCAAATCGATCTCGGCGGGCAAATCTTGGCGAGCAAATCGATCTCGGCGGGCAAATCTTGGCGTGCAAATCGATCTCGGCGGGCAAATCTTGGCGGGCAAATCTCGGCGGGTAAATCCCCTCTGGGAAAAGTTCGGCGGGCAAATTGATCTCGCGCCGGCGGGCAAATCCCCCTGCGGGAAAAGCTCGGCGGGCAAATCTCCTGCGGGAAAAGCTCGGCGGGCAAATCTCTTGCGGCAAAGGCTCGGCGGCCGGCAAATCTCTTGCGGGAAAAGCTCGGCGGGCAAATCTCCTGTCTGGGTAAACCTCGATGGGCAATTCGTCTGCGGGGAATTCTTATGCCCAGCGGTGCGTCGCCATGGATTTATGGTGGTGGGGGGGGCAAAGCCGAAAATTCTACTGGTTACATGTTCATGACTACAAATTCCTACTATATATACATGTTTAATTTATTGATTTCCGAATTGCGTCGGTGTTGTCATCGATCATTTTGGTGCCGCAGGCACCATTTTAGCACCACAGACACTCATTTTAGTTGCTGCAGGCGCTGTTCTGTCGCCCTGAAGCAAAATTATTGATTTCCATAACGGCCGTCAACAAGGCGAGGTGCGGGGGACATAGCATTGGCATGTCCCCCGTCCCCACCGGTTCGTCGCCCCTGCTCATCTCCCACCCATTGCAGCTCCAGCTTCGACGTGATTGCATGATCATGAGCTAGGGGTATTCGAATATATGAAAGACTATCTGGCAACGCAATCTGAAAATGCTATCTCATAAAAAACGCGATCTCAGCTTATTTTGGGTTTGAATACATGTACATGTACATGTATGAAGCTTAGGCGCAATTTTCACATAGCGAAATTGAGAGAATTGACGTGATATTGCATTAAGTAGACCATTGAAATTAAGTACAAAATAAATTGAAAATGAAATCAATCAATGAAACTGAAAAGAATATGAATCTATTAAGCTGTAATAATTGTATCTTTAAAAATAAATATAAATTTTTATCGGTTTTATTTGCAATACTTTTATGTAATATTGTATCTTTGTTTCGTACATTTTAGAGATCAGGAAATATTGATGTTTATTCTGTGCTTTGTTTTATTGTGAAAAAAGTGGTCTATTTTGAGAGTGTTCTTTTCCAAGAACGTAATTAATTATCAGAAATCGCTGTGGAGCGGCGGACTATTTGCCTTTAAATTCTGTGGCGAATGAAAGCCTTCGTGAGCTAAATTTTTACATCCTTATATAATCGTTCCAATTCAGCAGTGTCTGTATTTGTGCATTTGATCAGTTGTACTTGTATTGCTCGGTATCTCGAAAACTTTTCGTGGTGGTAGTGGTATACTGGTAGGCCCCATCGGCGATATCGCTTATCCTAGCTAATCATGATCACTCAGTTACTCAGATCATATTAGCACTAAGCTTGAGCTAATTAGCTAGATACTCCTTAAGTTAGGCCTAAGCTTTTGCCACTTTATGTTAATGACCTAACAGACAGTAAATCACAGTTAGCTATTTTGATCCATTAGGATGACTCGATTTTTAAGGTTCTTCGTTGGAATATTATATTATATTCAACAGCATTTTTCATTTCGAGCATTGTTACGAGAGGGTAAGTTTTCATGTTTTATTCTTTTATGTTTTAGATATATTCAAGGAACTGTGCTTAGATTTTAAAATAAAGAATTCCTTTGATAATTTTTGTTGTAAGAGTTAGTCCATTTTAAGTATGGAGTACTTATAGGCACAGCGGCCGTGACTATAATTATTTGAGCTTATAGGCACAGCTATAATCATCAATATAAAATGCATGTTCTGTAGGGCCTTTCTTTTAAGCAAGTGGTGGCTTTGTGGGTATATTGATTGCCTTGTGATTGTAAGTAGCTAGGTTTGAATCCCAAGTGGTCATAGTTTTTTTTTAATTTGAATTTTTTGAGCAAACAGAAAATTTTTCAACTTGAACTTTTTAAGTTTTAAAAAAGTTAAATTAAATTAAATTTATTTTTTTATAAGAGTAACACAGTAGGGCTGATATGTATCAAAAAATTTCTTTTCAGTAGCTACATATATAATTGTGGCTGCACTTTAAAATGATTTTGTGTTACTCATTAAGAATTAATTTAATCTAATTTTTTAAAAATTAAAAATAAAAAACTGACTTTTCAATCAATTGATCTTTTTATCCCATTGATGATTATATACATGGCAATGGCAGCTGTGTCTATAAGCTCCAATATTAGAGACACGGCCACCCACCATGTCTATAAGGGTCCCTGGACATTTCGGTGACAAGACGTTTCGGTGACAACCTTTTCGGTGACACTTCAGGACGTTTCGGTGACAAATTTGGACAATTCGGTGACACGTTTTAAAAATGAAAGTTTATTAGTGTGAAAGAGAATATACTCATGAACAACAGTTAATACTTAAAACTCGTCATATTTTATTGATTTGCGGTGATTTCATCACTGACTTTGTTATATCCCTATACTGAAATTAAATTATTTCATTTTTTTATGAAAGTATTAGAGCTGAGTAAGATCGTATTGACCTATTGCATACTTTACCTGTTTCAGATGTCCTTGATCACGTAGAAAGCCATGAATCGAGTAAAGTTGCACAAATGGCCGTCGGACAATTGAAAACGTACCGTCCATGAACAACTCGTGGGCACTACTGATCAGTAGTGTCAATTGATTATTAGTAGCAAATACTAAGTGCCGTCTTCCTCCAACCTGGACATCACTTCTGAGAAATCCATTGGGCAAGGCTTTCCAACTGCAGTTGGAAGTTTAAATCCCTATAGGCTCCTCTGGCCGTCCTCTTTCGCAAAACCGGTTTGCAGCTCTAATTAGATTTGTTGGATTCGGCAAGTTCGCTGCCGTGGAGGAAGTGAGTTCGCGCAGTATAGTCTATCATCATCTGTAAGCTGTGCCGCAGATTTAAAAACATCCGTTGAGGCAGCAAATTTTACGTCTCGATAAATCTTCCGAGTAGCAGAAGCACCAAAGACGAGACGAGACGACGTGCATGGCTGTGCCCGCTTTTCCCATGCTTAAACTCTTCACCGGCACTGCGAATTAGAGTGCGCAACAAGGGGTATGATGACTGCGTTGAGTGCAACGATAGTGTTCACGAGCACCACGCTGACGATGAAGCCCATAGGAGTACCCATTCGACGATATTACAAGAACGTTCCGTCGGCTGCCTCCGTCTTGCATGACTTCAAAAGTCTCTAACTCTCGACCTCCCTGAACTATTGGCCTGGGTTCTGGGTCACTAACTGATTCATAGAGATCGTGAATCATCCCGCCATCATCAGCTACAACCTCCTCATCCAGCAGCGCTGTGAATATGCGTCTAGAATTCGAAGAACTAGCGCTCGAGTTTGCTAGAAGTTATATACTCGTATTAGCGCCTCGGATACCGAGTCCTTAAAGTCTGCATGCGCATTCATATTTCATACGCAATCAGTTGTTCTACTTTGAATGGCGTGGCAAAAACAAACATTATATCACCGTACGAGCGATGCTTCTTTGCTAGCAATGATTTTGCTTGAGAATGGTAGCAAACGCGCAACCAAATCATTGGTGCTTGCCATTAGAATTAGCATTGTTAGTAAATGCAATGTAGATATTGAAATTCCAGTAAGCATAATTGGTTCACTTAACAAGCTTTACTGTTCTGCAACATGGAACCATCAAAGGTGCTAATATCGATCGAACAATGAAGAAAGATTAAATACTGGACTTGCCAATTTGCATGTACATGTAGCAACAAACGTTTAAGCAGGGATAAGTTGTCCATGCGTAAGCAAGTTCTGAAAAGCAAATTATACAATTTGCTACTTATCTTTGCTACTTATCTACTTATCTTTAGCTTAATGTGGCCTCGCGTCCCTTCCCTCGTCTTTCCTTTGACTTTCCTGGTCACTCTGGTCAGCAATCAGGCAATTATCGGTTAACCGAAGTGCGGAGCGAATGTATATGAAATTACTGTTAGTCTCTCATTTCTCTCTAAGCTCTAACGTGTGACCCTTTCCGAACTTTACCTTTCCCATTAGACACGTGTTTCGCAAATTTTAACATCGCGCCATATACACTTATTTCCTTCCTATCGCCTTGTACCCATGCGTGCTGCATGTTATTCACACGTGTACAGTATTAAGCAACTTGCATCGATTCTCGCACAAACCAAAAAAGAGTAAAATTGGAGCAGCTACATCCCGCGGCCGGAGGAAAATAGCTGATCGGGGCCACTGGCGAGACTTGCCACCATTGGCGGCAATTAACTCGATCCCTTGCATGGCGAGTGCCATATATACCACCAGCTTGGGGCCGACAGGAGGCGGCCGCCCCGGGGGACACAATCGTACATGGAAAAGCCGCTGCTTTGCTTTCAAAGCTCATGCCATATACATGTAAACCCGCCGTCGTCATAACGTGATCATAGTCATATAGTCATGATCATAGCATCATATCATCATACTCGTAGTCATGTCATGAAGTCATAGTGATCATAGTCATAGATCGTCATACCAAACCCCCCGGCCTGTCCCCCGCGAAATAGTCGGGGGCCTTAACTTTTTAAATAGTTTTTTCCACCAAGTGTAACTGATCTTTCCAAAAGTCAAAACTCGAAGTCATTTCTCGCATGGTTCATATGTACATGTACATGTATACATGCAATCTGTGAAACTGATGTTGATCGATTCAGAAGGCTGCCATTATACATGTAGCTGCCATAAAATTATTGAAGTTTGCGGTGTGCATCGAAACATTACATTAAATAACATTTGCAATAATTCAGGAGGTAATTACTGATATACATGTGTAGTCTCGGCCAACCTCTTTTATCTGAACAGGTGCAGAATGACCCTTTATTTAAGTGTATAGATATAACAGTCACACACAACAACAATAGTCAACGCACAACAATAAAATATGACGAGTTTTAACTATTAAACTCTTGTTCATGAGTATGTTGTCTTACAGACTAATAAACTTTCATTTTTGAAGCGTGTCACCGAATTGTCTAAATTTGTCACCGAAACGTCCTAAAGTGTCACCGAAAAGGTTGTCACCGAAACGTCTTGTCACCGAAATGTCCAGGGACCGTCTATAAGTATGAACCCATTCAATATTAACAACACAGCCACCCACCATGTCTCAAAGTGTGAACCCATACCCATTCAATATTAACAATACAGCTGCCATGCAAGTTTTATTGACACAGTGACCATGTCTCTAATAGTGACTAGGTCCATACTTGTAGACACAGTGGCCATGCCTATAATGCAGAAACTTAGAGACATGGCCGCGGTGTCTATAAGTTTTTGCATTATAGACACGGTTGCCATGTCTCTAAGTGTGGTATTTTAATTATTAAAAAATAATTGCTTTAAAATTAAAAGGGGTTAGTTGCAATAAAAGTATCAATATACCAAGTTTTTATTTTTATTTCAGAGTAGAAAAAAGTTTTATAAAAGTAACATTCTAACCCAGTGGTGCACTGGCGCCCGGTCCAACAGATGGCGCTGGGCGCCAGAACATCGAAATTTCGACGCCGAGTTTTTCACAATTTTCACTGTACTACTTACCATCGAGAGGGCGCAGAGTGGGGGGCACTGTGTAAAAAAACACGCTTTTCATAAGTCTAGGGTCTATTATTAGTAATTTTATGTTCCTGGATCTCCATTTTTATTTGTTGAACAATTTTCAAGTCTATAACCTCATTTCAAGAAATAATACGCTCGTATGTTATCAAAATCATTCTCGGCAAAAAAGTAGCTTTTTCAGAATCTTTCAGCCAAGAATTTTTCAATAAATGCTACTGAAAGTAGGTAACTACGAAATGAAACTTTGATGATTTTTTAAATTTCTGCTTTATGAGTGTCGTCATCAATTCTTAAATGGGAAATCCAGTAAGAACAATCAGAAATTGCCAAGCTGTATTAGAAGACTCAAATATGAAATTCTACAGATCACTAGAGCGTATCAGTCGGTGTCATCCCCAGAAAGAATCGTGTCTCTAGCTTAATCTGCTTTCTAGATATTCCAATGCGAAGATTCCGGAAAATTCCAATGCATTTTAATAGGGAAATACAGGAAAATCAATCAGCAATTGCCAAGCTGTATTAGAAGACTTAGATATGAGATTCTACAGATCATTAGAGCGTGTCAGTCCCTGTCTTCCCCAGAAAGAATCGTGTCTCTAGCTTAATCTGCTTTCCAGATATTCACTCAAAAACGGCGATTCCAGAAAATTGCAATGCATTCAAATGGTGAAATTCGCGAAAATCAATCACAAATTGCCAAGCTGTATTAGAAGACTTAGATATGAGATTCTACAGATCATTAGAGCGTGTCAGTCCCTGTCTTCCCCAGAAAGAATCGTGTCTCTAGCTTAATCTGCTTTCCAGATATTCGAAGGCGGAGATTCCGGAAAATTTCTATGTATTTAAATAAGGGAAATCCAGGAAAATCAATCACAAATTGCCAAGCTGTATTAGAAGACTCAGATATGAGATTCTACAGATCATTAGAGCGTGTCAGTCCCTGTCTTCCCCAGAAAGAATCGTGTCTCTAGCTTAATCTGCTTTCCAGATATTCATTCAAAAATGGCGATTCCAGAAAATTGCAATGCATTCAAATGGTGAAATTCGCGAAAATCAATCAGCAATTGCCAAGCTGTATTAGAAGACACAGATATGAGATTCTACAGATCATTAGAGCGTGTCAGTCCCTATCTTCTCTAGAAAGAATCATGTCTCTAGCTTAATCTGCTTTCCAGATATTCGAAGGCGGAGATTCCGGAAAATTTCTATGTATTTAAATAAGGGAAATCCAGGAAAATCAATCACAAATTGCCAAGCTGTATTAGAAGACTTAGATATGAGATTCTACAGATCATTAGAGCGTGTCAGTCCCTATCTTCTCTAGAAAGAATCATGTCTCTAGCTTAATCTGCTTTCCAGATATTCGAAGGCGGAGATTCCGGAAAATTTCTATGTATTTAAATAAGGGAAATCCAGGAAAATCAATCACAAATTGCCAAGCTGTATTAGAAGACTCAGATATGAGATTCTACAGATCATTAGAGCGTGTCAGTCCCTGTCTTCCCCAGAAAGAATCGTGTCTCTAGCTTAATCTGCTTTCCCGATATTCATTCAAAAATGGCGATTCCAGAAAATTGCAATGCATTCAAATGGTGAAATTCGCGAAAATCAATCAGCAATTGCCAAGCTGTATTAGAAGACTCAGATATGAGATTCTACAGATCATTGGAGCGTGTCAGTCCCTATCTTCCCTAGAAAGAATCATGTCTCTAGCTTAATCTGCTTTCCAGATATTCGAAGGCGGAGATTCCGGAAAATTTCTATGTATTTAAATAAGGGAAATCCAGGAAAATCAATCACAAATTGCCAAGCTGTATTAGAAGACTTAGATATGAGATTCTACAGATCATTAGAGCGTGTCAGTCCCTGTCTTCCCTAGAAAGAATCATGTCTCTAGCTTAATCTGCTTTCCAGATATTCGAAGGCGGAGATTCCGGAAAATTTCTGTATTTAAATAAGGGAAATCCAGGAAAATCAATCACAAATTGCCAAGCTGTATTAGAAGACTCAGATATGAGATTCTACAGATCATTAGAGCGTGTCAGTCCCTGTCTTCCCCAGAAAGAATCGTGTCTCTAGCTTAATTTGCCTTCCAGATATTCATTCAAAAATGGCGATTCTAGAAAATTGCAATGCATTCAAATGGTGAAATTCGCGAAAATCAATCAGCAATTGCCAAGCTGTATTAGAAGACTCAGATATGAGATTCTACAGATCATTGGAGCGTGTCAGTCCCTGTCTTCCCCAGAAAGAATCGTGTCTCTAGCTTAATCTGCTTTCCAGATATTCGAAGGCGGAGATTCCGGAAAATTTCTATGTATTTAAATAAGGGAAATCCAGGAAAATCAATCACAAATTGCCAAGCTGTATTAGAAGACTTAGATATGAGATTCTACAGATCATTAGAGCGTGTCAGTCCCTGTCTTCCCCAGAAAGAATCGTGTCTCTAGCTTAATCTGCTTTCCAGATATTCGAAGGCGGAGATTCCGGAAAATTTCTGTATTTAAATAAGGGAAATCCAGGAAAATCAATCACAAATTGCCAAGCTGTATTAGAAGACTCAGATATGAGATTCTACAGATCATTAGAGCGTGTCAGTCCCTGTCTTCCCCAGAAAGAATCGTGTCTCTAGCTTAATCTGCCTTCCAGATATTCATTCAAAAATGGCGATTCCAGAAAATTGCAATGCATTCAAATGGTGAAATTCGCGAAAATCAATCAGCAATTGCCAAGCTGTATTAGAAGACTCAGATATGAGATTCTACAGATCATTAGAGCGTGTCAGTCCCTATCTTCTCTAGAAAGAATCATGTCTCTAGCTTAATCTGCTTTCCAGATATTCGAAGGCGGAGATTCCGGAAAATTTCTATGTATTTAAATAAGGGAAATCCAGGAAAATCAATCACAAATTGCCAAGCTGTATTAGAAGACTTAGATATGAGATTCTACAGATCATTAGAGCGTGTCAGTCCCTGTCTTCCCCAGAAAGAATCGTGTCTCTAGCTTAATCTGCTTTCCAGATATTCATTCAAAAATGGCGATTCCAGAAAATTGCAATGCATTCAAATGGTGAAATTCGCGAAAATCAATCAGCAATTGCCAAGCTGTATTAGAAGACACAGATATGAGATTCTACAGATCATTAGAGCGTGTCAGTCCCTATCTTCTCTAGAAAGAATCATGTCTCTAGCTTAATCTGCTTTCCAGATATTCGAAGGCGGAGATTCCGGAAAATTTCTGTATTTAAATAAGGGAAATCCAGGAAAATCAATCACAAATTGCCAAGCTGTATTAGAAGACTCAGATATGAGATTCTACAGATCATTAGAGCGTGTCAGTCCCTATCTTCCCTAGAAAGAATCATGTCTCTAGCTTAATCTGCTTTCCAGATATTCGAAGGCGGAGATTCCGGAAAATTTCTGTATTTAAATAAGGGAAATCCAGGAAAATCAATCACAAATTGCCAAGCTGTATTAGAAGACTCAGATATGAGATTCTACAGATCATTAGAGCGTGTCAGTCCCTGTCTTTCCCAGAAAGAATCGTGTCTCTAGCTTAATCTGCTTTCCAGATATTCACTCAAAAACGGCGATTCCAGAAAATTGCAATGCATTCAAATGGTGAAATTCGCGAAAATCAATCACAAATTGCCAAGCTGTATTAGAAGACTCAGATATGAGATTCTACAGATCATTAGAGCGTGTCAGTCCCTGTCTTCCCCAGAAAGAATCGTGTCTCTAGCTTAATCTGCTTTCCAGATATTCGAAGGCGGAGATTCCGGAAAATTTCTATGTATTTAAATAAGGGAAATCCAGGAAAATCAATCACAAATTGCCAAGCTGTATTAGAAGACTCAGATATGAGATTCTACAGATCATTAGAGCGTGTCAGTCCCTGTCTTCCCCAAAAAGAATCATGTCTCTAGCTTAATCTGCTTTCTAGATATTCCAAGGCGGCGATTCCGGAAAATTTTCTATGCATTAAAATACGGGAAATCCAGGATAATCAATCAGCAATTGCCAAGCTGTATTACTAGAGTCAAATATGAAATTCTACAGATGACACCGACTGATACGCTCTAGTGATCTGTAGAATTTCATGTTTGGGTCTACTAATACAGCTTCCTTGACCAGGAGAAAGCAGTTTCCTGGACCCAGGGGACCAGGCACAGGAAAAGCAATGCTGAGTTTGCTAAAGACAGGGGGCCAAATGCAGATGCTTCACAGATCGCAGACCCACATCTGGCCGCTCTGGAGACAACCGAACCTCTTTGTTCTTATTCTTCGAGTCACAGACCAAATCTCGAGGCTTGCCGGGACGAAAAATCAACACAGAAGGTTCTTCCCCCGATATGTATGACTGAGGCCGCAAAAAGTATAGCATTGGTCCAACAGAGCCGTATCTGTTGGACAAATGCTCTGTCCAAGAAAGAGACCCGCTCTGTATCGATCGAGCGGTGAGATAAACCATTTTTATGGTCCTAGAGGCTTTTTTACTTCACTTTACCTGTCTATATTGTATATGTTTGGAAATGGGCATGAGGATACCCACGGCATTCGGAACCCTTTATCTCTTTTGCTTCTTCCATTTAGAAGCAAAAATCTAATTTATTAGCCTCTCGAGCTTCTCCTTCCGACATCTTTTTTGCCACGCCACCAGGTTTCTACTGTCTCGTCCGATACTCCCCCGATAAGAAAAAAGTTTTTTTTCCAGCCTCTTTGTTTGATCCAGGCACGATCCATGGACTCCTAGATTCTACTGGACTGAAAGCGAAATTGCCGCCTGTACAAGATGAGGGCATTCTTTCTTCCCCCAGCCAGTCCGTTCCTCAGCCACCAAAAGAATCAATCATGGAAAATAAGTTTTGAGCGCAAGACAGAATCTCATTTATTGATGACATGCCAATGCCAATAACTACTATTTCAGAATTCGGCACTGTTTATTTATGCAGGATTGGCAATTTAAAATAATCAGCAAACAGTTGGTGAAAAAATGCAGATAAATAACGTTTTAGAGTCACTAAATTATAGTGCAATCGAGGAGAAAAGGCAACAGTTATCCTTATTCAAACCACTTGTCAATGTACAACCCCACAGTCTGTGTCACTGTCTTTTCATGCACTTGCTCACTTTGGCTTCAGGCTGGAACGCGATATGTACGCGTTTGCTTGTTTGGGATGCCGTGAGGGAAAGAGTGTTGCGGAGAAGGGCCCCCACTCCTCTCTTCCTCAGAAAGGAAACTTTGCCCCATGTTGTACAGAAAAAAATAATGTATTTTCCGTTTCCTGTCCGGGTGCTTATATATAGTCGTCCATGCATGATCAGGGTTCTCAGACCATGAATAGAATGGGTTTCCACGATTTTTGTTAGCTATGCAGCTAAACAGATATAAATCTTGGTTTTGATACATTAGGAAGGCCTTCAACAAAGCAGAACCAAGAAAGCAAGGCAGAACAAAAAACGGACTTATAGCTAGCGTTCTCGAGGTTTCAGTCTCTTTGTGTATCGATGATGCCAGTTCACAGTCGCATAAGCTAGTAGTTTTTTCGGCAAATGCATTCGGGGCGGAGTCGAGAAATCAAAGCAGCTGATTGATGATTCCAAAACAGCTGTGGGAAACGATATACGTTTCAATTAATACCAATATACAATCTAGAAATCTTGACATAAACTTTAGGCTATATACGAGTCGAGCTAATAACAAATCCGTTTGAATCTAATCACTGTCGCCCGTTAGAGGCACAACGCAGAAACGAATTTCTGCTTCAGTTGCTTCGGTTCGGTATCCCGATTTTTTAAGGCCAAATCCATGCAAATCGTGGCACACCACTCTTAAGGGGAAAAGGGGAGAAGCAGAGCTAGGAAATCTTTGTTTGGTTTGCTTTGTTCTTTCGTATAGAGCTTTGGTATATATTGGCTTAATTATATACATGTATACCGTATCACAAGTTACGAAAAAACAATGGTATCAGATATTTCAAACAGACTCAGAATAACAAGCAGTTGCATTCGCCGTTTCTTAACATCTGTACAAAAACTGCGAAAGCATAAGCGCCCTTCAAAAATCTCGAAGTCGAAAGCTGATTGAGATAGAGACATTCTTTTTGTGGGTGACACCGACTGGCACGCTCTAATAATCGGTTAGAATCTCATATCTGAGTCTCCATTAAAGTTATCTATGTCCTAACATGTATATACTAAAAACTATAATCTGACAATAATAAAGCAACACAAGTATTAGGTTCCTCATTTTCAAATATAGGTACATGTATATTGATTGCAAGGAATTGAAAGCAAGACTCAGTTTATTTTACCAGCTAATTCTTACAAAAATGCTCACACAGGATGAATAGAAAAGGCATTTCTTGGAAAATTACTTGACCTGGGTGCACAAGTTTACGAGTCATTGAGAAATTTGCCTTTAGATAAAAGCTGCAATACTCTTTACTGAGAATTCGAATACTCAAATGACAAGCCTGCCAAGCATTGAACTTGAAGATTAACTCTAAAGTAATATTTAGCTTGACACTTAGTAACGCACTCATTTGAATATTTAGCATTCGGATGTAAACATACTGCACAAGGTCTGCACAAATTTGAAGGCTTTGGGGCCTTAGCTTAGTAATTTTTTGGGAGCAGTGAGAATAATCTCAACTATATAGTTGAAGAATCGATCGCGAAAAGGGGTTCATAACAATATGGCTTGATTAATAAAGCGGTCTAAAACGCAATTCATACGAGTATTTACGCAACCCTTAGTGCTTACTTTGTTCAGTGACTGTGATTCCCCTTTGTTAGCTTCCCTTAGGAAATGCAATAAAGAAAGGAGACAGAGAGGTCTCGGATTTTACACAAGCCATATTAAGGACACGGAAACACCAGGTGTTCTAGGGTAGCGTTTTCGCAAACTATTCTCGAACCAGCCTCGAATTCCTGGAAATCTAGCATAGAATTAGAATACGAGGCTTAAAAATAAAGTCTCGATAGCTAGTTTGATGCCTCAACAAGAGCTAGTTCCATGGATTTTTCATAGTGGGATATCGTAGAAACCAGCACGACTTGTGCTGTGGCTGGCTCACAACACAAGCACAGGTTAACAAGAATATACACAGTAAGTCGCAAAGGTAATAAAATATGAATGGGGAGCAAGGGAACAACACAAGTATATATATACACACAAACACACACACACATATATATATGTTTTATATATATATATGTACATATATATACACACATATATATATATATATATAATATATATATATGTGTGTGTTTGTGTTACACTGACAGTGACACAGACTTCTACAAATGATCGAGATGGGGGTTTAAAAATAACATTCATACATACTGTACATACAGACGACTCATTTTGGTATACAGGATAGGAAGTGAAGGCTTTCACAAGACTCCATGAAAACTTATGGCTCTACTTATTATCAGCCCTCTCCAGTCTTTATGGAATTCCAGCTGTTCTAGCTGCTTTATGGAATCACAGCTTTACTTCATCTTCTCTGGGACACAGCGCAGGACGAATCGGAAGATGTCGATGACGCTATCGATCCTGTTAACATAATTATTTTAGAAATGAAAGTCGATAATTGAATCTAATTAAATAATTAAATAATAATTTAGAACTTTTTTAATTTACTGACAGGTGTTTATTTAAATTGATTGATAAAACACAGACACAAGTAAGTAGAAAGGCCAATGAACTATATTTACCTGAGAAATCTATTCATCGTGCCCTGCTAGTGGAATTACATAGAATGAGTCCACTGTCTCGCCCTCAGCTGCTGCCGAAGTCGCATGGGGTAGGAGCCAACATTTGCGGCTTGGTTGTCCAGTCGTGATCTCGGATGTCAGGTGATATACACCAATTCCAAGAAGCAGCGAAGGGAATGGATACGTATAGAGGCTTTCAGTAGGCCGCAGAATTCTACCTGACACTTTGCCGTTAATAGTCACGTGTTGAATTAGCACACACTGCGAACCAACGAAGCAGCAGTTGTCACCCTTCTTTGTGCTGTACTTTAAGGGCGGGAGACAATGATCCTTCAAATTCAAATTTCGAACTTTGAGCGCTTGAACAACAGCATGTGCAGCTGGATGCCTGGTGACTTTAATTTTCCTCTTTATGGAACCAAGATAGTTCTCAAAGGGAAAAGTCGAAAAGTTGTTCAGATTACCAAATTTCCTTACAAAGTAGTCGAAATGAAGCAGAGCGTGAATGTTGTAGCTGATAGCTTTTTTGCCAAACATTTTGGACAATTGCTCTACAAAGACTTCGATACAACTTTTTGCTTGAGACCAAAGTTCAGAGTACTTCTCGGATGAGTAGCAGAACACGGCAAAGTGCAAAAGTAAGAAGTTTTTGTAAAGTTTTTCTGGTATGTATCTCTTAAAAAGTACAGGACCCAGATACAAAACATACTGTCTGAATTCAGTTGCCTTCAGAAATGACAAGCACTTGTCAATGCGCCGTGGCCTTCTTTGAAAGTTGCTTGGAGTCCAGCAGGCAATTTCATCAATGTAGTCCGACAGATGTTTAACTGTCTTCCTAGAATGTTTGCAGCCTCCTTTTCCAAAATAAAAGTTCATAATTTTTCTCACGGCTCCAAGACAGATTGCATGCTGAAAATCGAGTGGGAACCAGTTCGCGAAGTCCATATTCGGCAAGTGCAGCAGCGGTGACAATATTTTAGATTCAGCTTGATTGCTTTCACCTCCTTCGCGATATATCTGTCCACAACGACTCTCGGCGATGGTTGTTGAAAAGACAACTCTGTTGTCGTCACGTGAACCCACGGCTCTACAGTATTGACAACCAACGTAAGATGTGTGACCGGATGTGCACATTAGGAAGTTGCGCGCAGGGGTGTCGCATATAAAGTAAATAGCGGAGAGCATGATGCTTATCTCATCGGAGATTTTAACGGGTTCAGATAAGAACATCGTCGCCTCCGCGCAGAATTCTTGCAAATATTCTTTTAATGGTGGCTTGCCTATACCAGCCCAAATTGCCACCGGAAATGGCTTAGCGAATGCTTTTGGAATTGTCATTAATAATGGCCACAAGCCAAATTGACTCGCACGGAAAAGAGGACATCCGTCACTATTCAGGTGGGCCTCAAATGTGTACACTTTTGTTGAACCACTTGATTTCTGCAGATTTTCAGCGCGCAAGTTGCAGTAACCATGACGAGTTAATAGTTGGAGATTATTGAGTATTGAGATGTACTTAAAATGTCCATCCCCCATGGCCAGTAATTCCCCTACAGGAAATTCTTTCTTCAGAAGCCGTTCCAGTCGGAAAACAGATTTTGGAGCAGGAATGCCGATTTCTCGAAGTCCGGCGAGAAGGAAAGCCATGGCGCTGCGAGAAATATTGTACGTTGAGAGAAATAGAAGAAGCAATGCTTCTAGCTTTACTTCTAAAGGCCGATTATCTTCCTCTCTCTCCTCTTCTTCGGTGTCATCTTCGGAGATGTCGTCTGCATCACGATTCCACTCCATCTCATCAAAGTCAACATTACTTAACTCTTCCTGGTCACCTTCATCGACGTCCATCCGTTGTTCTTCCGCTCCGCTTGATGCCTCTGTGGTGACCTTGTCCTGCTCTCTCTTTTCTTTATCAACAAATGAAGATAGCAAGTGCTTTGTTGCCAAGTCGTTGCAAATTTTTCTTGGAAGACATTTTGTTTGAA
>NIVC01003055.1:0-47197 GCA_002269645.1 Macrostomum lignano | reverse complement strand
GCCGTAACAATGGGCGAAAAGCATGCCACGTGCGTCAAAGCTTTTAAAGAGATGGCAGAAAACAAGACAATTACCAGTGAGGAAATCGACATGATGGAGACAAACTTTAATAAACTTCTTCAACTGTGTGAAGAATTCGAAAAAGAATTGAACAACTTCTTGGAAAGCATCGGCGAAGCTCGTGACCTTGCGGAGATGGCGTCGAACGAGGCTAAACGAGAAGAGGAGCGGTTGAAGCGTGAGGCGTCAGAGTTGGAGTCGCAGGCCAAGTGGAATAGCGCTGGCTTGTGGGCTAAAAGGATCTGTACCTTTGGCCTGATCACGTTAAGCTCGGATTTTCAAGCCGATGTGGCTGCAAATGATGCGAGTACCAAGAGGCTCATCGACTGAAAACCCTGGCTGGGCGGTTTAAGAAAGCCCATCAGGATCTGAACCAGGTAGTGGGTTCCATAGACAGGATCAAGGACCGCGTCGAAGGAGGTCCAATCAAACTGACCAAAGAGATGATCGATGTCATCAAACATGTAATGCAAATGTATGCACACTGGACGCAGATGAAAAACAAAATTAATTTGCAGGACGTGCAGCTAGTAGAACGGCAGAATACAATTGACCAGCAGAAATCTGAACTTAACGAAAAGGACGACGAAATCGCGCGACTAAAGGCGCAAATTGCGGCTGCAGGCATAAAAAATTAAGGATAAATTCGACTGACTTAAAAACAATTATTATCTATTAACATTGACATAGATTTTTCCGTTTCTTATAATTAATATGCACGAATTACTCGTATATTTACTAAATTATTAGATACTTTCAGTCTTTTATCGCGGTTATGTAGCTACCGTAATATCAGGCGGATTTTATTCCAAATTCTAAATTTTTCATTTCAATTTTACTTTAACTAAGAATATCTTTAGGTTTCTACCCTTTTGAACCTTATAACAATTCTCTCACATATTACGGAACATTATTTGACGCTACTCAACCATGATTCTTTGACAGATAGGTTTTTTGTTTGTATAATTTTAAGATAAAGAAGTCACTAAATAACTATACTGTACGTGTGCCCTTGGAGCACTCCATTACGCTTTTGTGTATGCAATAAATACAAAACTAAGCGGTCACACATTCCATCCAAGCAAGTTCAGCGAATTTCTGGCGTGTTCTGGCGTGTTGATTACAATCAATGAATTCTTTTGCAATCAATCCAACAATCCAATCCAAATCAATCACTCAGTGTTGAAGCTGGCGCCAGATGGTCTGAGAGAACGCGTGCGGTTAGTTTTTTCTCATCATTTTGGACATTCCATCAGATTTATGAGGTCAGGGTCTATTGTTCGTGTTTTCTCAAGCGTTTGACAGCTCTGACAGCTTTTGCGATAGAGACAACGCAAGCTCAGCAATTTTCTTGTGCAGCTCGGCCGAATATTATTGGAACTTGCCCTGCTCCGACTCGATGATCGCTGCGGCTTCCATAGCCATGATGGCGCATCTTTCGTCGACCTTAATGTAGCAGTTGGCAGCGTCGCGCAGACAGTTGGCGACCTTCACCTCGTCCTTGCTTTTGGAAAGCGTACTCAAATTGGGCACACAATCGTACATGTCCTGCATCTAAAAATAAAAAAATGGACGTCGATAAAGAGACATGTACATTTACATTACACCTACGTGTAAGCCGAAGCTATGACTTCGTTTTCAGACGTTGTAATATAAAGGCACATAATTTTCATCGACGTTGGCAGACTTCGGGAACGTCGGCCAGGTCCCTGACTTCAGATTGCTGTGTATTGGTGTCCTTTTATACGCTTGTTGTTAAAATTAAAAGAGCCTCTGTAAATGAAACAAAAAGCAGAGTCGTCGGATCTCCCTGTGCAACGACCCCAGCACCACAGCTATATATCGTGTTGTCGTTACGGGATAACGAAATGAGAGGCGACGCCCCTCAGCTGCATCCGCAGCCAAAGTCGATCAAGTATACGCTCGTGCTTTATATATATAAGTCCTGAATTTTCGCTGCAATTTTATTTGGCTACGGCTGTTACATTAATTTTTACAAGGAGTGCAAAATGGCATGGCTTTCAACGCAGCTATTAGTGTGTCAGCTGATGCAACTAAATTACTAATGATAATGATGAGGACGCATTTTTTTCCAAATCCCGCGCTAGCACATGGGCTCTAAACTTACTAGCCTACTAACAGTGGGCAATGGGCATTTTTATCCTTTTTCTGCGAATTGTCATAGAATCTATACTAGATATTATGTTTGGTCATACTAGTAGTCATAATAACATAGGCGCAGCTTTTTGGGTCATAAATCATCGCTTTCGAAGCTGGTCTGACAGCCACCTGCGCCTCACTCAGTGTTGAGGCTGGCGCCAGATGGTCTGAGAGGATGCGGGCGGTAGCTTTTTTCTCATCATTTTGACAGGCCATCAAGATTTATGAGGTCAGAGCCTATTGTTCGTGTTCACTCAAGCGTGTGACAGCTTTGACAGCTATGCGTTTTACCCCTAAAAGTACCTTGGGATTAGCGATTAGCAATTTCTCTTCATTATCTTCACTTTCTATTTAATAAGAGCTTTCTAATGTATATTTTTTCATTAATTTCTGTCAATTCTACGCGAAAAGTCATAAATCATTTTGTTGCGATTTTGAGTGATTTATGGCCGCACCTGTCATCTTTTTACGACCCTGTGGGAACTGATAGGATCTCCCGGTCACGTGATTCTGGGTAGCAACAAGCTTAGCCAATCAGAAAATTCGGCGCTCATTTTAACAAAACGGCTCAGCCAATCAGAATCGACGTGTTCCATTATAACAAACTGCGGTCCAGTTGGCGGCTATTTAAACCGGTGTTTTTGGCCCGCTCGGACCTCAACCTGTTCCGACTCTGGCATGGTTCCTACTCCACCGACCAGGAATTGACCGTCGTTTCTTGATCCATGGATTGCGACTTCCCCCATCATCATCAAGGACGAATCCCCCCGGTCATCAGTAGTGAACATCAAAGTGAAGAGCATCACCTGCTAGCTATCAGCGAAGATTGTGACATCAGCATCATCCCGGGCCTACAGCTGCGAAGCACTAAGCCGATTCGGTCACTGTGGATTACCTGGTCTCCGGCTGTTGAGTTTCTGATTGGTTGGGTGAGAGGCTGCCTAGACTTGCTTGATTGGGTGATTCCTTATCTGTCCCCTGTTGCAGTAGCTGAATTAGGCGCACACTTTTGCTCGTTTTGTTCAGTAGTGCTGTAATCGAGGCAGAAGTCATTCAATAATACTGCTAGTAGTCTGAAGCTCCAATTCAATCTGAAGTGTGAAGTGATTTAAGGAGAAGGTTAAATCTACCAGTTATTTTTATCGGTTTTTTTCTTTGTTCGCCGATGGCTCAGATGAGTAGCTAAGCTAGTAGGCGCCGGTCACAGTGGACCAATGGCAAGGCAGTTCTCAGTCGATCAATCTATCAAATCAGTTAGCGAATTTGCCAATAGTGCAGAAACGGCTCCAGAGATGTACTCTGTGCACTCTAGGTTAGCCAAGCGGCTCGGGTGATGAATCATGCGGTCTCTGATGTTCGAGTTAGCCTATCATCAGCGCTAGGAGAGGCTGGTTGGCGCGTTGAAGGCCAAAAGTACAATTCTTCGTATTTAGCAATGTTATAGTCATGTAGCTACCCCATAGTCTCGCCACTGCAAGAATCCCCTGCACAAGTCCCAATCTGTACCTGCATGGCCAATGCGATCTAGTCCCAGCAGTGTCCCTTATCATCGGCTATGACTTCGAGATTGACAGCAAAAAGACACTAGTTGGCAGGTAAGTGCAAAGCCCCTTCCTTCTAGTCGGAAGCCCAATTTTGAGAGTCCCGGTGTGGTGAGCCAGGACGCACGGGCTGGTGGCAGCAAGTTAGCTAATCTGCGGATTAACTAATTTCTACCTTCAAAATTCTCCCTGCTTGTCTCTCGCTGTCCCTCTCTTAGCTATAGGACCTAGGCTGCTCGCCACACGACCAAGCTACCATGGGGCTGACCATCTGACAGGAGTGGGGGGCCAGGACTCTAATTGATTTATTTCTGAGACCTGAGGCCCGAAGGCTTCCCCACAAGGGGGCCGAAAGGTCGAAACCCATCAATAATACTTACGTGTGCAGGAGGGTCGACATGTAGTACCCCGTTGCTACGCCTTCAGCGAAATCGTCCCAGAACAACAGCTGAAGCGAAATACATATATTCTGCCCATTCCTCGATGACTCCTGAGCACTATATATGCTCGTACAATGTCATGTACATGTACAAGGGCAACAGATACTACTGTCAAACATTCCAACGTTTGGACGTCGGATTGCTACGGGGTATGTACAACGTGCTTGCTCTCATAAATGTATATAAACAGTGTGCAAGAGGCCCTGGCTTTATAATCGTCAGGCATGTACATATGTGCACTCTGTGCTTAATGAAAGTTTGTCCGTGGGTTTGAATCGCATATGAATAGCCTCCCTTACCGACAAACTCACTCCTACATGATCTGCATCATGAAATTTGCTTCAGAGCATGGGCATAAATTAAATTTAAGTATAAATTTACATGTTCATGTACGGGCGTCGCCACTGGGGGGACAGGGGACATGTCCCCTACAGTAAAAGCTATGGGGAGACATGCCAATGCTTGTCCCGCACCTTGTGAAACGTTATGGAAATCATATAATTTTGCTATAGGAAGCCAAATGAGTGCCTATGGCGCCCAACTGCCATCTGTGCGTTCTAGTTAAGGTATAGAAACTAGAAACTTAGCTGTACGCACAGTAGTTTACACCCTCTAAAATATTTTGTTTTAAACTACAAAAACTTCGCAGAAAACCTGCGTCCTGATTTGAATTTGACAACATGGACATGATCAAAGTTAAGTTGATCAGTAATCCGCAGCAGCGCTGGCTGGCGGGTCATATTTGTTGTTGTACGTACGTCAACGTATAAAGACACACGTTACTACATTGAGAATTGAAAAATTGCCAGGAATAGGGTTTACTACTATCAGAATATTATTTTATAATACTCGTCCTTGACCTGAGTCTGACTGAAGTGAAAGTGAAAGTGAAAGTAGTGTAGTGTAGGCCTAGTGTAGCCAATCGCCAATGCCAATAGTAGTTGGCAACCTCGTTGTTGCTGTTTTTTGTTTCCTTAGTGGCTTAGTAGGCTAAGCTTTAGGCCATGCAGGGCCTATTATCCATTCTCACATGACATGATTTCTTCTTTATGTTGTACACAAACTTAATCTTTCTTGTGCATGTCATTAGTATGTAATGTAGGCCCCACCCTATGGTGGTTAAAGATTCATTTTGTTAGTTAGGCCTATCTGACTATATGGTGCGCCGGCCTATATATTTTATGCCACTAGCTCTATAAGTTTTATAGTAGCTAGGCCTAGGCCTATTTATCTTTTACTTTTAGGGGGCTATGGCTATGAAGGTTAGCACAACAAACAAGGCATAGGTTATACTTATGTTATAGGTAGGGCCTATAGGATAGGATAGAAAATCAAGTATGACTATAAAGTATAAGTATAGATAGATAGCTATATAGACCAAATTAAGAAAAAATGAAGAATAAGAAAGAAAGAAAAAATAAAAGAGGAAAAGGAGAGGTAAGGCTAGGCTGGGACCACAGTCAGGAAGGTGTCACGTGTGTGCGGAATATATCTCAGTGTATTTTTGGAGTGTGTGCTGTGCGCAAAGCTAAAATATGAACTTGTGCGCCGAGGCCTTCATTTGTTTATTGACAAATACATAGGGCCTAGCTAGAGCACTAATGTGCAATAACAAAAAAACTTGGTAAAAGTCCGATTAAAACAATTAAATAAAAAAACAGATAAATTTTTGTACTTTCCAAAGTTTCCATAGGCTTTTTTTAACTCAAAACTTTGTGCTTTATTTTAGCTCACATAGAATTAGCTTAAACTTTAGAGTAAAATCCTATTTTGAATTTTGATTATTTGTTTCACTTACCAAGAAACAAATTTTTAATTAATATGCTTAAAAAACAATCTAAAAGCATATTTCATGTATTGCATATGCAAATTAGGTGACTCATTATAAGCTAAATTTTTTATCTACTTTTGCTATGCGCTACTGTGTGCTAAAAACTTCTACTTTGCGCACATTTTTGTTGATGTGCGCCAGAATTTTCTGCTATAATATACACCTTCCTGAGTGTGGGGCTAGGAGTATAATCCTAGGATCTTTCAATAAATGCCTAAATCCTATGATTCTAAATGCTAGGATCCCACTTATCCTAGATTAAAAATCCCTTGATTATCTGGATCCTGATCCTAGTTTGCAATAATTCAATCATTTATTCAAGTAATAAAATCAATAGCTAAAATACGCTAAGCCACTTGACAAATAAAAATTATAAACTTAGTTAGCCTATTTTGATTTATTAATCTTTTTAACATACAAAGGTTGTTCAGAAAGTCCGCAATCAAATGTGTCTAACAGTTTAACAGATTGAACAAATGTAGTGCTACTCTTCTTGCTTCTCAACGTAGGCACCCTTGAGGCTTATGCACTTGTGCCACCTCTCAGGCAATTTCTCGATGCCAGCAGCATAGAAATTGGCAAGTGACCCCCTGACCCACTGGCTGATGGCCAATGCCAGGGTCTGTAGAGAGCTGTACTAGCAACCTCGGAAGGTTTTTTCATCTTTCCAAACAGCCAGAAGTCACTAGGTGCAAGGTCCAGCAAGTAAGGCAGGTGTGGCAGCACCTCGAAGCCCAGGTCCGAAATGGCAGCCATTGTTGCCTGGCTGGTATGTGGCCTGGCATTGTCGTGCTGAATCAGGATGCGACGGCTTAGCTTGCCACGCTGCTAGGCCTTGATGGCTTCACGCAACTTCTGCAGGACTTGGATGTAGTACTCACTGTTTATTGTGGCACCACAAGGTAGCCATTCGATGAGCAGAATACCCTCATTGTCCCAGAAGATGGTGGCCATTTGCTTGCCAGCTGAAGGTGCAGTCAGGGCCTTGACAGGTGTGGGCTTATGGCTGGCCTTCCATACACTGCTCTGCATCTTGGACTCTGGCTCACTATAATGAAACCAGGATTCATCCCCAGTCACAATCCGGTCCAAAAAGTTGGGATCACTGCAATATGACTGGAGGAGCTGCCAACACACCTGGACCTGCTCTCGCTGCTGCTGGTCAATCAGAAGTTTTGGGACCCAACAAGCAATAATGCATGACATACCAAGCTCAACTGTCAGGATTGAATGAATGGCCATTGATGAGATGCCAGTAATGGTTGACAACTCTCGCACTGTAGCTCGGCGGTCAACATCCAGAGCACAACACACAAGCTCGATGTTTGACCTGTTAACCATGGTGGCAGGCCGGCCACCAGTGTTGCTACAGGCTGCGTTTTTAACGCAGCTGCGTTTTTTCTTTGAAAAATCTGCGTTTGTGCATTTTTTTCTGCGTTTTTTTTCATTCTGCGTTTTTACTTGCTAGCTGTTTTGTTGGTGACTTAAGTGGTCCTTTTTGCTGTTGTATTATCTAAAATCCCACGTTTTATGTTTGTTGCATCAGCTTTGTTTATCTTAAAATCCATTGTTTGAAAAATACAAAGAAAACTACTTCCTGCATTTGGGGTCGCTTCACAAGCTCGAAATTTCACAACCTCGAAAAGCACATCCTTTCATAAATCCGAAACTTCATAGGCTCGAAATTCACAACCTCGAAGACCATTTTAGCAGCCAACTTCATAAGCTCAATTAAATTAATTTGGTAACGCAACAATTGTAATATGTCCATTTCAGCGAGCTTCAACTGCCCTTCATCATTCATGTCGCTATCGAAAGTTCGAGCCACAAAGTTTGGACTCCTGGTGCAACCGAACGGCCCATAACCAGCAGTGCAGCCTCTGGCTCCAGCCTGACCCAAAAGACGCTTGTCGGGCCTACTGCTCAATTTGTGCCAAAGATTTCCAAATCGGCTCAGCTGGCTTTGGAGCGGTAGAAAATCATGCGAAGAGCAAGAAGCATTCTGATCGCTATATGCTCAAGCTCCAAAAGGAAAGCTCGGCGACGTCCATCAATTTTTATTTCAAGCCCCAGAGGTCGTCAACCTCCAATCCTAGTGCTGATGGCACAAATGGCGATACCACAACTGAAAAGCCAAGCACTTTAGATGCCAAAGTCATGAAGGCCGAGCTGAGGCACGCTCTGAATATTGTGGAGCACCATCGGTCATTCGCCTCTGCTGACCACGGAATATACAAGACCATGTTTCCGGACAGCCAAATTGCCCAAAAATTCAAATGCCAGCGGCAGAAGACCACCTACTTGGTAACAGAGGCAATCGCTCCAACCATTCGGAATGAAATTATACAAGACATTAACTCTGGAAGCGGCTATTTTAGCCTAGCCATAGACGAATCTAACCAGGCGATGGGCTCGCAGAAGTTTTTAAGTATTGTAGTGTCATTCATTTCCATCACGAAGAAGAAACTTCTCATACTGCCTCTCAAGACTGTGAGCATTCCTGATGGGCGAGCCGCAACTCTGGAAGCTGCCGTCGCGAACACCTGCAACGAATTAGGCCTTCGGTTCAAATCGTGCGTCTGTGTTATGTCTGATGGCCCATCGGTGATGACAGGGCGGCATGGTGGGTTCCACACCCTCATGGACAAACATGCACCCCATCTACTCAAAATGGCCACGTGCTCACTCCACCATGTTTCGAATGCCGCGCGGGCTGCATGTGACAAGCTCGGGAAAAAAGCCGAAAACCTGGCTGATCTTGTTCACTCGTACTTTCTGTACACATCTCGCTGGACTAGGTACGAGCATGTGCAAGACATGCTTGAATTGCAGTCGCACAGGTTTTTGCGACGTGTTGAAACTAGGTGGATACAGCTTTTGCCGGTGGTTAACAGGCTTGTTGAGCAGTTGGAAGGACTCCGTGAGTTTTTTCTAAAGAGGCTGCGCCTGGAAAATCCCAATGATTTGAAAAAAGAATCGGTCCAGTCTATCCAGTCACTCCTAGCTGATGATGAAGTTGAATTCGATCTTCTTTTCCTCCAGGCTGTGCTGCCAATGTTGGACAAGTTTGAGAAAGCATTCCAAGGTAACAACGTCAAGATCCATTTGATGTACATTGAGCTCCGTATGTTGTTCAAGGAACTACTGGCCTGCTTCTTAACAAAGGAGCACGTGGCTTCTAATGCCAAGCATTTATCTAGAATGAAGTTCCCATTTGAAGCATGCTTACCAGACAATCAAGTCTTCATTGGCGAGAAGGCGCGCAACTTTCTTTCGACTCGTGAGAGTGCTGATGTCAAGAAGGTCTGTATCGTGCGCGCGAGACAGTTCTACAACGAGCTGACACAATACCTCCAATCCCATCTCCCACTGGCAAATGCTGCTTTGAGGTGCGCACAATTTCTTGACCCATCGAAGGTTTCGTTGGTTGACAGCTCGTACCCGGTTGGATTGGCTAAAGAAATGCATTTCTCGGAGCAAGACATTTCGACCATTGACACTGACTTTCGGCGACTTTCATTGGCACTGTGTTCGAAAGACTGTGATAAGCTGCAGGACGTTGAGGTACTTGATTTCTGGCTTCCAGTCGTAAATGCTACACTGAGTGGTGTTGGTACTGCGGAGGAAGGTAGTGTGTACGAATACCCTGCACTGCGCAAATTGGTGCTTGCCGCTCTTTCCATCCCGCATGGCAATGCGGCAGTGGAGCGTGTGTTTGCCGATCTTACAGACCTTTTTTCAAAGAAAAGAAGCAATCTGGACATCCGCACCATAGATGGCTGTCTGCTTACCCGAGGTTTCCTGAAGTCGACCGGTTTGACTTGTGAAATGTTTCACTTCAATGACGCGTACATCAACGCAGGCTTTCATGCTCGGCACAGCTGGAAGCAGCACCTGGAGCGGCAGCGGGAGGAGAATGAGGAGAAGCAGAAGAAGTTGGCAAAGGAGAGAGAATTGGCAGTAGAAATTGCACAGGAAATTAAGAAGGCAACACACTCTGCACAGTTGCAGGCAAAGGAGGAGAGCATACGGAAGAGGAGACTGGAGGTAGATGCGCAAGCGGACAGAGCTGCCGCAATGCTTGACGAATATCAGCGACAGGTAGCTGCCCTAGCGATTGAGCGCAAGACACTGGAGAAGGAGACTGAGGGCCTCAAAGAGAAAAAGAGAAAGTTGGAGGAGAAGGCAACCAAGTCTACCATCGCCAGTTATTTCAAAAAGTGACGCCGGTAACTTTTGGTAACAATGATTTTTGGGCTTACATAGACATAAATAGATAGGCAGTGTTGGGCAAGTTCACGAAAAAGGAACTTTCGTACAACAAACTTTTGAACTTTATGCAAGGGCATTTCCTACTTGGTCAGTCATGCTCGAGTAACAACCATTTATTTACCTCATTCTACTGCCAAACAGTTAAAAATGATCTCATTCTGCTATTCTTTCAATATCATTGTAAAAATGAATTGAACTTTTCCAAAAATGAACTTTGCCAAACACTGCATATGGGGATACAGGGTTTGCAACAAAGATGCATCCAGGCATGATCTAGGCATCAGTTTTATTTTACATGCATTTTATTACGAACAGCTATGCTCGCAATCTTGCTCTTTGAGTGACTGAGAGGGTAGAGACAGTGAGAACTGAAAGAGTAACAGATGACATGAATTTTTACATTTATTCTTCAAGTTGTTGCATTGTTGTTGTCGTGCTGTTTCCATGTATGTTTGCATCGGCCATCGATCGAGATACACATATTGCACGTATACGTACTCACTGTCGCTCTTATATGTATAGGTTGTCCAATGTCTAGAAAGTTCTGTCCATTTTTTTATACAAATGTTCGTCGAGTCGAAAAAGTTGCCGATCTCCGAGATGAGGGCCAGTTCGTTGTTGAAGCTCTTGCCTTGCAGATGCCGGTCAATGGCGCGGAATAGATAGATAGAGCAAGCAGTGCAAAAGGTGCTCATTATCATGTGCCATTCTTTGCTGGAAAGAAGCAACTTTCAGTTAGATGCAGGTGGTGGTAGAAAGGTGAGTATCATGTATTGCTAATAGGCAAATATGAACAACAATGGATAATAGATAAGTAAGTTTTAGTATAAGGAAGTTAGACCATGTGAAAAAATCGGACAGAACTTTCTGGACAACCCAATAAGTGCAGGATAAGTTGCGTATCCTAGTTTGTCTGTTAGCCAATATCCATCGGCCAATTTTTGTGCACTCGCTGGCCGCTGCTGATTAAAGAGGAAATACATAAATTTTTGCATGAGACCATTTATGACATCTGCTGGTTGGCTGGTAGCCGTGTTGATTTTGGAATAAAATGTACTGATGTACTCTCAGCCTTTTTACTATCGTATTGCTCAGCATCGTCGTGATTTTCTATTATGCATTAGATATAAGAACATGTTTCGTTGCTAATGTATCTTGTTGTTAATCATCCTAGGGCTGCTAGTCACTTGTGTGCATTTATACAGTATAGTTGTATGTCCAGGGCACAGTGCTAGGATGTTTCAGGGCCTAGATCATTTCTCTGTATTCTACTAATAGTGCAATGTAAATTTGTTCCTCGAACTCCTTGATGTCGTTCATCATTATTTGCTCAACAGACAAGGGTACAGCCTGCAGTTGTGCAACTCGAGAACAGCTTCTTAATACTTGTATTAGCTACTGACTGGCATCTAACATGTAATGTACTAGCAGTTCGCATCTAAAAATTAAGGACAGCAGGCTTCGGATTTGTTAAGAAAATTGTTGCTTTACACGGTGCCGTGTACATATGCAAAAACACAGAGCACACCCACATAGGCAGGGCAGAGGCATGAATGTACAATAGAGTAGTTCTGAGCTTCATTATAGTTTTTAGTACTGCCTGCGTTTTTTTTATCGGCTGCGTCTATTTTTTTTCAAATGCCTGTAGCAACACTGCCGGCCACTCCATGGAAGGTCATCGACTGTCTCCCAGCCGTCTTCAAAACGTTGCACCCACTTGTTGACCATTGTTTTTGATGGTGCATATTCACCATACGTTGCTTGCAACTCGCAAAGAATTTCTGCCTGTTGCTTTCCTTGTTTCCACAAAAACCAAATGACACTTTGCTTTGCTTCTTCATTATTCAGCATAGTGATAGAATTTGTGTGTGACTAAAAACACTGCAAAAAGGAAATTCCTGGCTCAAACAAGACCACTATTGATTTAAAATATTCAGGGTATGATATTTGTCTATGTTATAAAGTTTCAAGACAAAGTAGTGACTCAAAAAAAGATATGCATGTTTGGTCGCAGACTTTCCAAACAACCCTTATATATTTAAGGGCCTATAGGCTTTAGTAAAAAGGCTAGGATTGCAGTGATACAAAGCTGAAGCTATTGGCAGATTGTAAAGAGATTTTAAATGTAAAAATATATATGCAGCTGTCTAATTAAGTTACATGCAGAATAATATAATTATTATCCTAAAATCTATATATGCAGAAAGCCTACTAAAGCAATAGAAGCCAATCTCTCATTGTTTCCAATTGTAGCAATGGTGCTAGCCAAATAGGAGTCAAATGATTGTTTATTGAAACTCTCCTTCATTTCAAACCTAGCTAAAATCAAGGGGTCTTGACCTTGCACAGATTAGAAGCCCCTTATGCAAAAGTAGAGCTGTCTAGGATTCTGATCCCAATCCTGACTTGGTCGGGACCCAGTTGTTTTTTCAGATTTCTGATCATGTCGGGAGTAAGTTAAGAGTTGGGAAAAGTTGGGGAGGATTATAATTTATAAAAAGTTTTTTGTATTTTAAGTATACCCTAAAAATCATTTAGAAGCAATTTTGAAAGGACTAAATAAGGCAAGTATATGAAGTACTTAGGGTTATCTTGGGGTAAGTCTTTCTAGTAAGTCTGAATCCTACCATTGCCACCAATGAAGTAGACGTCATTAGCTTCCTGGTTTAGGCATCTAAGTTCACCTTAAGTCTTGAGCCTCTTCTGTTGGAAGCCTTCTTGGCTCTTAGTAGTATAGGTAATGCTGCCACCAGTTCCTTTAGGTCTTGGTCTTTGGTGAGGTGAGCCTCTTATTGGAACAAAATAAACAAGTCAACAAACTCAGCATAGCGTGCAGATTTGCAGATTAATGAACAAGGCGTCCTGGTCAGCAGATCAGGTCAGGCTCAGGGGGTGGCTAGGAGGGCAGTTCTAGCCTCCCTTAGGTTTGAGCATCTAAGTTTAGTCAGGCCAATTACAGATAGCTTAAATGGGCAACTGAACAAAGTCTAAAAACTAGACTAAAGAAAAACAACAAGAAGAAAGACTAAAAAGACAAAAAAGAATACAAAAAAGAATATGAATCTTTGGGCCTTTTCATATTGCTTGTTCTGGTCTGGTTCTAGAACCAGAACCAATTTGTAAAGTATACCTTTTTTTCTACATAACTAGAGGAAGATATGTGCTATAAAGTTTTTATTATTGAATGACAATCGCCAAGAAGAAAGTCAAAAATTGTGCAAAGTGAGGCTGTTAAGGCAGTCAAATATTAATAGAGTTTAATATATACTGCTGTTTTTCTTGGAACTCCAAACCGATTCTGGTTCTAGAATTGGTAATATGAAAAGGCCCCTTGACTGAACCAAGGGAGAGGAGCACATATTTATAGGCAAGAAATCCCTGTTGTGCCAGTGTGAGCTGGACCTTGTGACTCAGTTCTATTTTTAGAACTGATGTCACCCTTCTCCTTAGAGAAGGCAAGGTCTGCGCGGGTAAAGTACATAGGGCCACATGACTCAGTATCTATTTTTAGAAACATGAGCCACATGTTACCTTAGAGAAGGCAAGGGCCCCGAAGCATGTGATTCCTCCTGTAAACATGGGCCAACAAGTGCAATAAACATATTTACTGCACTTTAGGACTTTGAGAAAACAAGACTTGTCATGTGACTTGCTCATATGACAAGGGAACAGACTACCAGTGTGACCTCAGGATAGGAACAAACCACAGAGCAGGTCACAACAGAGAAGCTGGTGGCTACAAGCAAGAAAGAGTGTAGAGAAGAGAAGGGATGCCAGAGAACAGGCAGCAAAAGGGGAGGGAGGCTACCTAGCGGCAGACAGCAACCCAGGGCGAAGGCAAGGGCAAAGGAAGCTGCTGACAATAGTGCAACACCTAACACCAAACTAGTGGATCACTACATATTACATATGCCAAATTGATTCATTTATTTAGTTCAAGTCTTCAAGGTTATTTTGATTTCCTAGAATATCTTAACTTAAATGATTCAATCAACTTACTCAAACCAAAAGTAATTGAAAAGCCCAATTTTTTGCTAAAAGTGCTATTTGATGATCTTTAATTATTGGAAATACTAACAAAATGAAAATTATAAAGTTAAGTGCAAAAATATAACAATAGTCAAATAGGTGGAGGTTTGAAATTCATTAACTACTGAATTTTTTTCTACTCGACTGCTCAACAAAACTTGACTTGAATACTCAGCATGAACTCCCAAAGTTCAGTCAAATACTTGACTTGACCAAAACCTGAGTTTGTCTAGGCTCTATGATCTAGTAGTATTAACTTATACTAAACTACAAGTTAGGCTAGTATAGTAATATCACTTGACTACTAATAATTACATGTGCCTATATATTATAATAGTAAATGGACCCTTAATTAGCCATCATATACCTAAATAAGCCTGGATACCAATGGTAAATATTGATCCCAATCCCAGCCAATCCCAAGTCCCAACTTTTATGAATTCAATCCAGCCTGATTCTGCCCAATCAGATTTTTCCTATCCTGGTTAGGCTCTATGCAAAAGACCTCATTTTTAGCATTGTCAAGAGACCCTTTAGATGCCTAGCATGCAATATAAAGATGATGACAGAAGTTGGAATGGGTAGTAGACAGGGTGTTAGAAAATGTGTTAGAGAGATTATGTACTTTAGGAAATCAATGCTATAACAGTTTTTATTCCTGCTATCTACTCACAAGTCAGAAAAACTTTAATACACTAGCTTCTAAGGGTCCTATTATGAGTGTGAGGCTCACATCTCTAAATCTCTGTCTCGCAAATTATTTAAGACAATGTATATTATGGTCAAGCAAGCAAACTGGTTTAATTGATAAAATGAAAAGCAATGCATAGTTTGAGCAGGGCAGGGTTATTGCTCAAAGCAATTTTCTCTATCCAGTTATTAGGCAACCATATCACTGCCAAAGCATTGCTGCAAATCTACTGTGTCACACATTTGTAGGCTGCTGGCTTGGCCTTCAAACCTCAGCTTTGCCATCTGTCCTTCAGTGTAAAGCTGGTCTGGCTAGATAGAACTAGTTGAGAAGAGAAGAGACCATTGTTTTCTTTTTCACTTCTAGTGCTTATAGATACCTTCAAAACTCCTTGGCCATAGTTGGGATTAGAACAGTAGGACCTTGTTACTAGACCACAACCTAAGCTACCAATTTTCTATCTAGGATAGATGCCCCTGGGAAGGTGAAGTCTAAGTCTGATCCACTTCTACCCTGTTATCAGTACCTTGGGCCATAGCTCTAAGCTATCATTCCCTAGGTTATAATACAATTAAGTGTGATTTTCCTGAGCTAATATTGGCATATAAAAAAGCATGTCTAAGATATCAGCCTGTATATCACACTCCAATTCAGAGCTTATTGTCAGTTTCTTGTTTGCAAAATCTTTTATTCTTTTCTACTTTATTATTAAATGCCATTTAAAATCAGGTTAGATAGCTTTGTAAGCCAAAATTGTACCAACAAAGATTAGAAACCTTTTATTGAGATCCCAGGATTGGCAAAATTTGAGATTTTGTATTCTCTAGGTAAAGCCAGGTATAGGAGATAAAAGGAAAAAAGAGATAAGACTAAGAAAAAAGTAAGAGATAAGAGAGAGAGAGAGAGAGAGAGAGAGAGAGAGAGAGAGAGAGAGAGAGAGAGAGAGAGAGAGAGAAAGAGAGACAATGTAATAAAGAAAAGAGAAAGAAAGAATGCTAAGAAGTGATATAAATATTTAAAGGGTGGGATTATTATTGTGAAGTTTTATAGGACTTGAGAGCTAACTAGAAAGGCTTTGTAAAATGAATATAGCCTATTATCCCACTTTCAAATCTTCTACCATTCTAGCATTCTAGAAGAAAGAAAATTCTAGCATATATACAGTGGACCTAAAATATGCTTGGCAGTATATATCCAGTATATCAAAATACTTATGCCATAGTAAATTTGTATGCCATTGCACTGGCATATGGTAAAAATGTAAACCAAAATAGAAAACAAGAAACACCTATACCTATTTATTCACTGAAAAGATTCTTCTATTTAAAAAAGCTTTTTTAGTTTAATAAATATCTTAAGTCAGTTAGCCCAAATTAAGGCAAGTGAATAAATAAGGCAAGTAGCCCAAATATGCAATACACAAGTCAAAAGAATGAAAAAAGTGCAGCATGACATAATAATTTACAATTAAAAAAACAATAAAACATGGCAAAAAATAGATAAATGATCTATGCGAAAACCTAGAAAATAAATTAAAAATTCTAAAACTATATTCAAAGTAATTTTAGTAACACTAGAAAATATTGAAAATATGACAGATGGCTATCTGCAATTTGTTATCTTCTTCCAATAGGGCTTATAAGCTTGTATTTGTAGGCCACATAATTGTATTATTAAGTTTGCAATTAATTCACTATACTTTTATTTATTTTTTGAATCATTATTTACAACAAGGGTCAGCAACCTCTAGCCCTAGGGCCAGATCTGCCCCCCTCCCCAAACAAAGCCTTCTAATCTAGCCCCCAAGGCCCTTGATGATCTAGAATTGCATCCACCCCCTGAGCTTTCACTTAATTTTCTCTTGCTTTTGCCTTTATAATCCCTATCCTATGGTGGCCTTCTGTGGGAGAAAGTAGATTGGCTGTATGTCTAAATGTTTCCAAAGGGGTGGTTATTAGGATTAGAGTGAGAAAAAAAGAAAAAGACAGTTTTTTTGCAGTGAGGGAATTTTAATGGTTTTTTAGTTCTATATTATTGGCCTCTAAGCCTTTGAAAATTTGACTATTTTGCCCTTGCTCTGAAAATATTGCTGACCCCTGATCTACAACTACTAAGACATAAAACAAGTAATTAATGGCAATTATACTTTTGATGGAACTTTCAATGAATTTATAAGATTGATACCAAAAGTTACAAACAGCTGTTATCCATTTTGTTACAAACTAGATACTTGGTAATACTAGTAAATATAAACTATAGTTACTCTTTTACACATTCATGCTCATGTTTTTATTGCTTATGACTTATTTAGACTCAAATAAAACACTTCAAAAGGTGGTTGAACTAGGCAACAAACTTTTTCACTTAAATGCTCCACGATTTTGCAATTTGTATTTTAATTTAAATAACAACATGAAATATAGAGCAAATTACAACTAGCCATGATAAAAAAGTTTAGTTCAATTTTTGCAAAATCAAAGTCTGAAGCTAAAGGCTAAATGTAATTATATGTTAATAAGAGTCACATTCAAAGGGTGAATTAAAATTGTGGTATGTTAAATTTTTGGTGAAAAACTAAGTTGCACAGCTGTGTGAGGTTGCATATACTGTGTATAGTAGCTCTAATGGATTATAATTAACATTAAACTAGGAAACTATTATAAAACCTCTGTTGATGCCCAATGCTCAACATATGAATTTCTTGCAACAACAGTTCAATGCTACTGATAGACAGCAGTCCCCCCAGCGAGCAGTGATGGCTGTTGCCCATGGCAACGATCAGGACAATGATGCCGCCAACCTGTCAGACGATGATAACAACAGTCTAGATGAGGAGGCCGTTCTAGTTTGGCGTCCTGCCAATCCGCGCCAGGAGCTGCTAGATGGTCAAGAGCATGGCAGGGAGCCGGCGGCTGTAGGCGGCGCTGCGGGTCCCGTGAGGAATGCCGTCGCTGCCAGAGCCAACAACGCCATGGGGGGTCCCGCAGCGGCTGCGGGTGCAGCAGCAGCAGGAGCCTTGTTAGCCAATCAGCAGGGACCTGTCACCGAAGCTATGGGAGATTTTATCGATATCGATGTTAATGGAGCCGAAGATGAAGATAATGAGGATGATAATGCTGGTGCCGCTGGTGGGGCGGGTGTTGTTGAGTTAGTCAGCAGGCACGGTAACAATGTGACGGGCCATGATGCCGCTGCGTTAGGGTCTGCAGATGCTGAGATTGACGAGCACGTGGATACATCGGATGAGAATGACAATGTTGGCGGTCTGGGAGATGGTGAGTCTGCCGCTGTTTTAGTGGGCTGGCATTGGTTCTTGACATTGGGGCAAGTCTCAGACTCTCATGGGCTAGATTCTTGATATTGTGAATATTAGGGCAAGTCAGAATCTTAGTGGGGAAGGGGTTCCTGACGTTGGTACAAGTCTCAGACTCTCAGTTGGGGGATTCTTGACGTTGGGACAAGTCTCAGACTCTCAGTGGGGGGATTCTTGACGTTGGGACAAGTCTCAGACTCTCAGTTGGGGGATTCTTGACGTTGGGACAAGTCTCAGACTCTCAGTGGGGGGATTCTTGACGTTGGGACAAGTCTCAAACTCTCAGGGGAGATTCTTGGCATTGGAGCAAGTCTCAGACTCTCAGGGGGAGATTCTTGATATTGTGAATATTGAGGCAAGTCAGACTCTTAGTGAAGGATTTTTGGCGTTGGGACAAGTCTCAGACTCTCAGTTGGGGGATTCTTGACGTTGGGACAAGTCTCAGACTCTCAGTGGGGGGATTCTTGACGTTGGGACAAGTCTCAAACTCTCAGGGGAGATTCTTGGCATTGGAGCAAGTCTCAGACTCTCAGGGGGAGATTCTTGATATTGTGAATATTGAGGCAAGTCAGACTCTTAGTGAAGGATTTTTGGCGTTGGGACAAGTCTCAGACTCTCAGTGGGGGGATTCTTGACGTTGGGACAAGTCTCAGACTCTCAGGGGGAAGATTCTTGACGTTGGGACAAGTCTCAAACTCTCAGGGGAGATTCTTGGCATTGGAGCAAGTCTCAGACTCTCAGAGGGAGATTCTTGACATTGGTGCAAATCTCAGACCCTCAGGGGGAAAATTCTTGACATTGGGGCTGGGGCAAGTCTCAGACTCTCAGGGGGAAGATTCTTGACATTGGGGCAAGTCTCAGACTCTCAGGGGGAAGATCTTGACATTGGGGCAAGTCTCAGACTCTCATGGGGTGATTCGTTACAAAGACTAACAATTATTCCCGCAGCAGCCCTGGGCTACGACCGGTACTCAGCCGAACCGCTAACAATGGCCATGGCATTATCAGCTGCCGCCGCCGCCAACGCCGCAGCCGTAGCAGCAGCAGCCGCCTCTGCAGCCGCAGCAAACGCGGCATCTGCCACCGCCACCACGTCTTCCGACTTCCCCGCCACCGCCGCCCCAACCGCCAACATCTGGCAGGGACTCGACTATTTGAATGACCTCAGCAGCGGCGGCGGCGGAGGCGGCAGTAGCACCACGGCGCCAAGCGCAGCCAATGACACTGGCGCCGCCGCTACTGTCGCAGCTGGTATTAATAATTTAAGCGCCGCAACGGCGCCAAAGCAGCCGAGACAGCATGAGCAACAGCAGCAGCAGCAACGCTTCAGCAGCAGAAGAAAAGAGGCGGCCGATACCAGCCGATCGCAGTACTGGCTGTGGAGTCCAACCGAAGCGCAGCACGTCGAGCTACAGTTGCTAGGAAGCGGAGGAGCCAGCGGCGTTGGTAAACTGGGTCCGAGTTCGTGCGGTCCGGCTGCACTTATCTGCGCAATGAAAGCGCTGGGCATTGATGTCGATCCAGTGGAGCTGTCTGCCGCTGTGCCGGCTTCGCTTCGAGTACACAATGCCGGCCTGACCGCCTACTTGCTGTCCAGGGCGCGGGCTGGCACCACAGCCCAGGACTTGATTGACGGAGTGCAGCGGTTCACTAACGGCCGAGTGCGGGCAAGGTTCTTTGCCTGCCATCCAAGGAGGAAGCTGCCAGGTTAGTAGGATCCCACACTAGGATTCCCACACTCTGATCTCACATTAATCCCACACTGATCCAACACTCTGATCTCACACTCTGATACCACACTGTGAGCTCACACTGATCCAACACTCTGATACCACACTGTGAGCTCACACTGATCCAACACTCTGATCTCACACTCTGATACCACACTCTGAGCTCACACTGATCCAACACTCTGATCTCACACTCTGATCTCACACTCTGAGCTCACACTGATTCAACACTCTGATCTCACACTCTGATCTCACACTCTGAGCTCACACTGATCCAACACTCTGATCTCACACTCTGATCTCACACTCTGAGCTTACACTGATCCAACACTCTGATCTCACACTCTGATCTCACACTCTGAGCTCACACTGATTCAACACTCTGATCTCACACTCTGATCTCACACTCTGAGCTCACACTGATCCAACACTCTGATCTCACACTCTGATCTCACACTCTGAGCTCACACTGATCCAACACTCTGATCTCACACTCTGATCTCACACTCTGAGCTCACACTGATCCAACACTCTGATCTCACACTCTGAGCTCACACTGATCCAACACTCTGATCTCACACTCTGATCTCACACTCTGATCTCACACTCTGATCTCACACTCTGATCTCACACTCTGAGCTCACACTGATCCAACACTCTGATCTCACACTCTGATCTCACACTCTGATCTCACACTCTGAGCTCACACTCTGAGCTCACACTGATCCAACACTCTGATCTCACACTCTGATACCACACTCTGATCTCACACTCTGATCTCACACTCTGATCTCACACTCTGATCTCACACTCTGATCCCACACTCTGAGCTCACACTGCAATTTATGATCCCACACCCTAATCCCATACTCTGTTCATTCTATCTAATTCACTGTTCCCACATTCTGAATCCTCAAACTACGTTCTCATGATCCCACACTCTGATCCCACACTCTAACCTGATATAACCAACCTGCCAGGCAGAAACGGCTTGCATCGCTGGCTATCCGACTGGATGCGTCGGGGCGCCGTTGCCATACTGACGCTCAATCCTCAGGTGATTGGCGGCGCTGCCGTCTCTACCGGTGCCGCCTCTCCGTCTGCCGACGCCGCCGCCGCCACTACAGCTGCTGGCGCTGGTGGAGGCAACGGTTCTCGCGTTGTCGCGGACGCCTGGCATCACCAGATGGTGTACGGCGTCACTCACGAAGGTGATATGGCGGCTCTAAAACACGCGTCCTGATCCCAACTATCCTGATCCCAACTATCCTGATCCCAACTATCCTGATCCCAACTGTCCTGATCCCAACTTTGATCCTGATCCCAACTGTCCTAATCCCAACTGTCCTGATCCTAACTATCCTGATCCCAACTGTCCTAATCCCAACTGTCCTGATCCTAACTGTCCTGATCCCAACTGTCCTGATCCCAACTGTCCTGATCCTAACTATCCTGATCCCAACTGTCCTGATCCCAACTATCCTGATCGAAACTATCCTGATCCAAACTGTCCTGATCCCAACTATGATCCTGATCCCAACTGCCCTGATCCCAACTATCCTGATCCCAATTGTCCTGATCCCAACTGTCCTGATCCCAACTATGATCCTGATTCCAAAATCCTGATCCCAAATATCCTGATCCCAAATATCCTGATCCCAACTATCCTGATTACAACTATCCTAATCCCACCTGTCCTAATCCTAACGTCCTGATCCCAACCATCCTGATTCCAAAATCCTGATCCCAACTTTCCTGATCCCAACTGTCGTAATCCCAGCATCCTAATCCTAACATCCCGTTTGCAACATCCTGATTTAAAATATCCCGATCTGATCCCCACATTCTATCTTAATCCCATATCCTGATCCCAGCTTCTGATATTCGAATAACACTTTTCCACCCCTCAGTGTTTTGGTAGTCCCTTATCCGCGTCAAAAGAATTCTTTTCATATAATTAATAATTAATTTATTGTCTATTTATTTAAACTTAAACCCCTTTTATCCCATAGGTGTGCATCTCACGAATCCTCACAGCCTGCTCACCTGGCCCAGTCTAAGCGCCCAGCTCTGCAGCGAATCCGTACTGTTAGTGCGCAAAGCTGACGTCTGCAAAGTCTGGACTAATAACGACGATTTAACGCCTTTGGCTAATCAGCCTGACCCCAGATGGACCAGCATGAATGTGCTGGGGCAGGTGAGAGTTGGAGCTGAATGCTTAGCTTTTTCACGTGTATTATGCTATACACAGAGCTCACAGGCAGACACAGAGTTCACAGGCAGACACAGAGTTCACAGGCAGACACAGAGTTCACAGGCAGACAGTTCACGGGCAGACACGAAGTTCACAGGCAGACACAGAGTTCACAGGCAGACACAGAGTTCACAGGCAGACACAGAGTTCACAGGCAGACACAGAGTTCACAGGCAGACACAGAGTTCACAGGCAGACACAGAGTTCACAGGCAGACACAGAGTTCACAGGCAGACACAGAGTTCACAGGCAGACACAGAGTTCACAGGCAGACACGAAGTTCACAGGCAGAAACGAAGTTCACAGGCAGACACGAAGTTCACAGACAGACACAGAGTTCACAGGCAGACACAGAGTTCACAGGCAGACACAGACTTCACAGGCAGACACAGACTTCACAGGTAGACACAGAGTTCACAGGCAGACAGACTTCACAGGCAGACACGAAGTTCACAGACAGACACGAAGTTCACAGGCGACAAAGTTCAAAATTTAAGGATGGTATCTCGTTATGCTTCGGCAAATAAATGCGCGTCTTTTTCTTGTCAGTAGGGTGTAACGCATCTATACACTATAAAATGGCTAAATCCCAAAAAACACTAAAACAGGTAATCTGCACTCTGCGCGAATTCAAGCACAAAGGATTCGATGGCTTCCGACCGAAATGGGCGCATCACGTGTGCCTGCCGGCCGCGTACAAGTCTGGAATCAGTCTGTTCGCCACGGATCCGGCCGTGTGCAGACAGCTGGCTGAAGCTGACGAACTGCCGCTGGCCAGGCCCAGCGATGAGGACAGCTGCGATGATGCTGATGAGGATGGCGAATTTCAACGGGCAGCTGAGGGAGCTTGGGGCGTCGCTTTCTAGTTAATTAATAGTTTTTGCTAGTAGATTTAGAGTTCATTGTGTCCTTTGAAACCTTCTCGTTGGATAAAGCTGGATGTTTATCAGTCTTATTAGATAAATCTGGGTGTTTATAGCGTCTTATTGAATAAATCTGGGTGTTTATTAGTGTCTTATTAAATAAAGTTGGGGTGTTTATCAGTGTCTTATTAGATAAAGCTGGGGTGTTTATCAGTGTCTTATTGGATAAAGCTGGGGTGTTTATCAGTGTCTTATTAGATAAAGCTGGGGTGTTTATCAGTGTCTTATTGGATAAAGCTGGGGTGTTTATCAGTGTCTTATTGGATAAAGCTGGGGTGTTTATCAGTGTCTAATTGGATAAAGCTGGGGTGTTTATCAGTGTCTTGTTGGATAAAGCTGGGGTGTTTATCAGTGTCTTTTTGGATAAAGCTGGGGTGTTTATCAGTGTCTTATTAGATAAAGCTGGGGTGTTTATCAGTGTCTTATTAGATAAAGCTGGGGTGTTTATCAGTGTCTTATTGGATAAAGCTGGGGTGTTTATCAGTGTCTTATTAGATAAAGCTGGGGTGTTTATCAGTGTCTTATTGGATAAAGCTGGGGTGTTTATCAGTGTCTTATTGGATAAAGCTGGGGTGTTTATCAGTGTCTAATTGGATAAAGCTGGGGTGTTTATCAGTGTCTTGTTGGATAAAGCTGGGGTGTTTATCAGTGTCTTTTTGGATAAAGCTGGGGTGTTTATCAGTGTCTTATTAGATAAAGCTGGGTGTTTATCAGTGTCTTATTAGATAAAGCTGGGGTGTTTATCAGTGTCTTATTAGATAAAGCTGGGGTGTTTATCAGTGTCTTATTAGATAAAGCTGGGGTGTTTATCAGTGTCTTATTAGATAAAGCTGGGGTGTTTATCAGTGTCTTATTAGATAAAGCTGGGGTGTTTATCAGTGTCTTATTGGATAAAGCTGGGGTGTTTATCAGTGTCTTATTAGATAAAGCTGGGGTGTTTATCAGTGTCTTATTAGATAAAGCTGGGTGTTTATCAGTGTCTTATTAGATAAAGCTGGGGTGTTTTCAGTGTCTAATTGGGTAAAGCTTGGGTGTTTATCAGTGTCTTATTGGATAAAGCTGGGGTGTTTATCAGTGTCTTATTGGATAAAGCTGGGGTGTTTATCAGTGTCTAATTGGATAAAGCTGGGGTGTTTATCAGTGTCTTGTTGGATAAAGCTGGGGTGTTTATCAGTGTCTTTTTGGATAAAGCTGGGGTGTTTATCAGTGTCTTATTAGATAAAGCTGGGGTGTTTATCAGTGTCTTATTAGATAAAGCTGGGGTGTTTATCAGTGTCTTATTGGATAAAGCTGGGGTGTTTATCAGTGTCTTATTAGATAAAGCTGGGGTGTTTATCAGTGTCTTATTAGATAAAGCTGGGGTGTTTATCAGTGTCTTATTAGATAAAGCTGGGGTGTTTATGAGTGTCTTATTAGATAAAGCTGGGTGTTTATCAGTGTCTTATTAGATAAAGCTGGGGTGTTTATCAGTGTCTTATTAGATAAAGCTGGGGTGTTTATCAGTGTCTTATTAGATAAAGCTGGGGTGTTTATCAGTGTCTTATTAGATAAAGCTGGGGTGTTTATCAGTGTCTTATTAGATAAAGCTGGGGTGTTTATCAGTGTCTTATTAGATAAAGCTGGGGTGTTTTCAGTGTCTAATTGGGTAAAGCTTGGGTGTTTATCAGTGTCTTATTGGATAAAGCTGGGGTGTTTATCAGTGTCTTATTGGATAAAGCTGGGGTGTTTATCAGTGTCCCGTTGAGCATAGCCAAGCTCATTGCGTTATATTCTGTACTCATTTGGAAAGAGATAAATAGAGTTCAGTATTTTTGATATTACAGCTCTGTATTTCAGTCTGTGTATGTCTGCCCCTTATACTTGAATAGATCCTATATGCGTTTTGATGACCTGTAGCATACAATAGTTATTGAACATGCAATATGAATACTCTGAGAAACACTTGATACAGTTTTGTAATTGTATAGTTTTAATCTGTATGTACGCCTTGGTTTTCACAATTATTCTGATGCCTTGTAAAATAATCTGTGTAGAATATAAAAATTAAATATTATAGTAAATAATAAAGACTTATTATCTGTTTAATTTGTCTATCCTGCGAAAAAATATTCTTATGCTTGGCTTTTTGAATCGAAAATACAAAAAAAGTTAATAAAATGTTTTACTTGTCTACTGATAAGTAGGAAAGATGGATTTTTTGAGATAAAAACATTTCAAATCGCGTATTTCGCCCCGCAGCGGCGGGCATGAAAGCAACAACCAAGCCGGGCAAAACGGCCACCCGAGGCCAGAAACAAATCACGGAAGAGAACGCGTCAACTTTGCAGCTCTATCAACGCATTATCCTCGGCGTCAATGCGTTCGCTTTGCCTTGCACTCTGTTATTTTGGTCTTCAATATCTAATTGGCATTTGGCGCTTATTATCGTGTGCGAAGCTCTACTAGGCGGAATGTACAAAGTGATGTCTAGCATGTCAGCGGCCACTTATTCCCCTACTGGGCAGCTGGTTGATGCCGGTCAGGATTTAAATATGGAGCACGGCATGGCTGAGCACTTTAAGGTAATTTGTTATTTTCTAGTAGAATGGCTGAGATCTCTAGTAGAATGGCTGAGATCTCTAGTAGAATGGGTGAGATCTCTAGTAGAATGGGTAAGATCTCCAGTAGAATGGGTGAGATCTCCAGTAGAATGGTTGAGTTCTCTAGTAGAATGGGTGAGATCTCTTTGTAGAATGGGTGAGATCTCTAGTAGAATGGGTGAGATCTCTAGTAGAATGGCTGAGATCTCTAGTAGAATGAGTGAACTCTCTAGTAGAATAGGTGAACTCTCTAGTAGAATGGGTGAGATCTCTTTGTAGAATTGGTGAGATCTCTTTGTAGAATGGGTGAACTCTCTAGTAGAATGAGTGAACTCTCTAGTAGAATAGGTGAACTCTCTAGTAGAATGGGTGAGATCTCTAGTAGAATGAGTGAGATTTCCAGTAAAATGAGTGAAATCTCTAGTAGAATGGATGAGTTCTCTTAGTCGAAAAAGTGAAATCATAGACAGGATTGGGTAAGATCTTTTTTTGAAGCGGAGATATAGAATTAAAAACTAAATAATAAACAATTAAATATATAATACTATCCTATATCTGCAACCTATCGCCGGCAGGATGTTCTTCTGTGGACTGCGGGCACCTTGGTCCTGGCCCAACTGCACACTTACTGCTTCTGCCTGCTCATCGCGGTCCCCATCCGCCTGTTCTACCTGCTCTGGGTGAACATCCTTGGCCCATGGTTCTTTGCTCCGGCACCCGAGGAGACCGAAGCGGATGCTAAAAAACAGAAGAAGCAGGAGAGGCGGATGAACCGGGCTAAAATTGTTCGGTGATGAAGGCGGTGACGGTTTACTGAAGCTGTGAGCTGGTGAATGTAGCAATTGGAGAGGTATCTGAAGGTCAGGATGATAGGACAAGTAGCGGCACCTGAAGGTCAGGATGATAGGGCAAATAGCGGCACCTGAAGGTCAGGATGATAGGGCAAATAGCGGCACCTGAAGGTCAGGATGATAGGGCAAATAGCGGCACCTGAAGGTCAGGATGATAGGGCAAATAGCGGCACCTGAAGGTCAGGATGATAGGGCAAATAGCGGCACCTGAAGGTCAGGATGATAGGGCAAATAGCGGCACCTGAAGGTCAGGATGATAGGGCAAATAGCGGCACCTGAAGGTCAGGATGATAGGGCAAATAGCGGCACCTGAAGGTCAGGATGATAGGGCAAATAGCGGCACCTGAAGGTCAGGATGATAGGGCAAATAGCGGCACCTGAAGGTCAGGATGATAGGGCAAATAGCGGCACCTGAAGGTCAGGATGATAGGGCAAATAGCGGCACCTGAAGGTCAGGATGATAGGGCAAATAGCGGCACCTGAAGGTCAGGATGATTAAGCAAATAGCGCACCTGAAGGTCAGTCTGAGGGATAGTATGTCTGCCTGTGTTGGATTTACCTTGAGTATCCTTAATCCTATTGCGTTGGCTCGAGTTCATATGTACTTCTACTAGGGTCTTATTATATGTGTCGCTCGTAGTTATAAGTTTATCTAATTCCATGTTCCTCTAATCGTTCAATGTAACATTTTAAATGAAAAAATACATAGGAATTTTATTCTAACTGATTCTTATCTCTCGTGTTATTGAGGTCTGGTCTCGCAGATTGACATTTTGAGAATCATTAGTAAAATTTTAATTGTTTTCATTGTTCTTGTGCCATAATTGATATATAAATCTGATACATTTATCTATATATTGATGCAAGTAAAGTTGGCGCGGGCAATTGCGTTTGACTGTTGAGAAATGTGTTGAAGACTTGATTTTATTTAAACTTTAAAGAAATAATAGTATAGAAGTTAGTATAGTAGTTATTGTTTGTTTATGGTGCCAGGTTTGCGCTAAGCGCAATACACTACTTTCAGTAGCGTTAAATTACCAAATGTTGAAATTTAACAGGATTTTTACTGTTACATTTTATTTATATGTCAACACCCAAATTACCCTACTTTTAGTAGCGTAAGGTTGCCAAAATGTTTTAAATTAGTATAACGTTATACTGTTGAAATGCATTTTAATCCGAATCACTCTACTGCATGTAGCGCTAAATAAATTTGAAAAATGTTACAAATCTCCTGTCCAACAAGCGACAGTACAGACCAACAGCACACGTCACTAATGCCAATTTTGGCATCGTGGAATGCGCAATGCGAGTTGTTAGAAACCGGTTTCAACCGGTTCTGGAGTCACTTTGCTGAGCCAGCGATGTCGTGTCCGGAGGATGCCGCTTTAGACGCCGCCGCCGCTGTCTCAGCTATGCGAGCTCTGGCATCGAGCTTGCAATGCCTGCTCGACTGCGTCCTGCCTTATCAGTGCCCGCCAACCGCAGCTGGCGCCGCTGGTACTCGCGAAGGCGACGACACTCGGCAGCAGCTACCGGCTGAAATGCTTCGCGGCGTTCGCCTGCTGCTGTTCGCTCCTAGCCGGGTTAGTAACCAGTTTGCTATGCAATTATCATGCCTATGTTAACATTTTGACCTTCAAATATCCACACTTCCCCCATCTCCAAACAGTTGCTAGGCCAGTCATCAGACCAGCCAAGTCAGCAAATATTGGTCGATAAAACCCGTCGAAACTTCTCTACCTACATTGCCCGCTATTTGGACTTGACTTTCGCCGAAAATGAAGACGAATCCTCGTCTCTACTAGAAGCAGAAGAGGAGGCCAGAAGCATCGCGCAGCACTGCGGCAGGCTGCTCGATCGGCTTCAACTGCGCCGCCGGCTGCTGCTTGACCACGGCGCCGCTTTCATTCGTCGCGGCCTATCCGCCTACGTAGCCAAAGAGTGCTCGCACAGCTTTTCTGAGAGTTACCTGGACCGCGTGCTGCAACTCCACGGACATCTGGAGCAGCGCTGGACTGAGGAATTCCAACGGAATAGAAACCCGCCGCCGCCTAGTCGGGTGGGAGTCCTTGGCCAGTCGGCCAACCTCCTGCCGTATCGAGTGTTTGGCGAGGCCAGAATCCGAGAGCTCTTCTCCATGACCATTGACTATCCCGACTCTGAATGCGGGCTCAAGGACCTGGCTGCCTGCATAGAGAAGGTCCCGGATCTCAGGCCGAAAATGGTGAGAACTCTTCGATCCGATGTTGAGCAACGTCTGCTGCATCCGGGAGTGGCCACTCTGGACATTCTCAGCGCCTACATTGGCGCCGTGCGCTCGCTGAGGATTCTCGACCCGTCTGGCGTGTCTCAGGAGCTGGCGCTGGGCTCCGTGAGTTGCTGCGGGCCGATGCAGGACCCTGGCTGCTGCTGTGTGTTGCTGGGTCCCAGAGTGCCAGAGCCTCCCAGATCCTCAGTTGCTGGGCCAGCCTCCCAGATCCTCAGTTGCTGGACCAGCCTCCCAGATCCTCAGTTGCTGGGCCAGCCTCCCAGATCCTGAGTAGCTGGGCCAGCCTCCCAGATTCTCAGTAGCTGGGCCAGCCTCCCAGAATGTCAGTTGCTGGGCCAGCCTCCAAGATCCTCAGTTGCTGGGCCAGCCTCCCAGATCCTCAGTTGCTGGGCCAGCCTCCCAGATCCTGAGTAGCTGGGCCAGCCTCCCAGATTCTCAGTAGCTGGGCCAGCCTCCCAGAATGTCAGTTGCTGGGCCAGCCTCCAAGATCCTCAGTTGCTGGGCCAGCCTCCCAGATCCTCAGTTGCTGAGCCAGCCTCCCAGATCCTCAGTAGCTGGGCCAGCCTCCCAGAGTGTCAGTTGCTGGGCCAGCCTCCCAGATCCTCAGTTGCTGGGCCAGCCTCCCAGAGTGTCAGTTGCTGGGCCAGCCTCCCAGATCCTCAGTTGCTGAGCCAGCCTCCCAGATCCTCAGTAGCTGGGCCAGCCTCCCAGAGTGTCAGTTGCTGGGCCAGCCTCCCAGATCCTCAGTTGCTGGGCCAGCCTCCCAGAGTGTCAGTTGCTGGGCCAGCCTCCCAGATCCTCAGTTGCTGGGCCAGCCTCCCAGATCCTCAGTTGCTGGGCCAGCCTCCCAGATCCTCAGTTGCTGTGCCAGCCTCTCAGATCCTCAGTTGCTGGGCCAGCCTCTCAGATTCTCAGTTGCTGGGCCAGCCTCCCAGATCCTCAGTTGCTGTGCCAGCCTCTCAGATCCTCAGTTGCTGGGCCAGCCTCTCAGATTCTCCGTTGCTGGGCCAGCCTCCCAGTTCCTCAGTAGCTGGGCCAGCCTCCCAGATTCCCAGTTGCTGGGCCAGCCTCCGAGATCCCGAAGTCCCCATGTAACAAAGTCTCCCATGCCCTCCCTAACAACAACCGCCGCAGGTAGCCGAATACCTTCGCCGCCGGGAGGACACGATCCGGGCCATCATCAGCAAGATGATCGGGGACGAGTCCGGCGCCGGCGGCTCGGACGATCTGGCCGCCGAGCTCACCAGAAGCGGCCCGCTTGCTGGGCTGGGCGAGAACTCCGCCGAGAGTGTCGACGATCCCGGACAGGACTTCGACGCTTGGCGGCCGGATCCAGTGGAGGCCTACAGCAGCTGCGGCAGCCTGAGCCGCCAGCCGCCCGACCTGCTGTCCCTGCTAGTCGGAATCTACGGCTCGAAGCGACTGTTTATTCACGAGTACCAGAGCATGCTGGCCAGCCGGCTGTTGGACAATCTCAGCTTTAAAATTGATCGGGAGATTAAAAATGTTGAGCTGCTCAAATTAAGATTTGGCGAGATCGATCTGATTAAATGCGAGGTGAGCTTTTGAGTGGCATTTTGATGCGTCGATTATACCGGATCTGAGAGGTAGAGAGCGGATCTGACAGGTAGAGAGAGTGGATCTGACAGGTAGAGAGAGCGGATCTGACAGGTAGAGAGCGGATCTGACAGGTAGAGAGCGGATCTGACAGGTAGAGAGAGTGGATCTGATAGGTAGAGAGAGCGGATCTGACAGGTAGAGAGCGGATCTGACAGGTAGAGAGAGTGGATCTGACAGGTAGAGAGAGCGAATATGATAGGTAGAGAGCAGATCTGACAGGTAGAGAGAGTGGATCTGATAGGTAGAGAGCGGATCTGACAGGTAGAGAGAGTGGATCTGATAGGTAGAGAGCGGATCTGACAGGTAGAGAGAGTGGATCTGATAGGTAGAGAGCGGATCTGACAGGTAGAGAGAGCGAATATGATAGGTAGAGAGAGTGGATCTGACAGGTAGAGAGAGCGAATATGATAGGTAGAGAGCAGATCTGACAGGTAGAGAGAGCGGATCTGACAGGTAGAGAGAGTGGATCTGATAGGTAGAGAGCGGATCTGACAGGTATAGAGAGTGGATCTGATAGGTAGAGAGAGTGGATCTGATAGGTAGAGAGCGGATATGATGGGTAGAGAGCGGATCTGACAGGTAGAGAGAGTGGATCTGATAGGTAGAGAGAGTGGATCTGACAGGTAGAGAGAGTGGATCTGACAGGTAGAGAGAGCGGATATGATAGTTAGAGATAGTGGATCTGACAGGTAGAGAGAGTGGATCTGACAGGTAGAGAGAGTGGATCTGACAGGTAGAGAGAGCGGATATGATAGGTAGAGAGAGTGGATCTGATAGGTAGAGAGCGGATCTGACAGGTAGAGAGAGTGGATCTGATAGGTAGAGAGCGGGTATGATAGGTAGAGAGCGGATCTGACAGGTAGAGAGAGTGGATCTGATAGGTAGAGAGAGTGGATCTGATAGGTAGAGAGCGGATATGACAGGTAGAGAGAGCGGATCTGACAGGTAGAGAGCGGATCTGACAGGTAGAGAGAGTGGATCTGACAGGTAGAGAGAGTGGATCTGACAGGTAGAGAGAGCGGATATGATAGTTAGAGAGAGTGGATCTGACAGGTAGAGAGAGTGGATCTGACAGGTAGAGAGAGTGGATCTGACAGGTAGAGAGAGCGGATATGATAGGTAGAGAGAGTGGATCTGACAGGTAGAGAGAGCGAATATGATAGGTAGAGAGCAGATCTGACAGGTAGAGAGAGTGGATCTGATAGGTAGAGAGAGTGGATCTGATAGGTAGAGAGCGGATCTGACAGGTAGAGAGAGTGGATCTGATAGGTAGAGAGCGGATCTGACAGGTAGAGAGAGTGGATCTGATAGGTAGAGAGCGGGTATGATAGGTAGAGAGCGGATCTGACAGGTAGAGAGAGTGGATCTGATAGGTAGAGAGAGTGGATCTGATAGGTAGAGAGCGGATATGATAGGTAGAGAGCGGATCTGACAGGTAGAGAGAGTGGATCTGATAGGTAGAGAGCGGATCTGACAGGTAGAGAGAGTGGATCTGATAGGTAGAGAGCGGATCTGACAGGTAGAGAGAGTGGATCTGATAGGTAGAGAGCGGGTATGATAGGTAGAGAGCGGATCTGACAGGTAGAGAGAGTGGATCTGATAGGTAGAGAGAGTGGATCTGATAGGTAGAGAGCGGATATGATAGGTAGAGAGCGGATCTTACAGGTAGAGAGAGTGGATCTGATAGGTAGAGAGAGTGGATCTGATAGGTAGAGAGCGGATATGATGGGTTTTGAAGATTCTATTACAATGAATCCCGTAGAGCACTTTTTACTAATCTCCCCCTCCTCTTCAAGGTGATGCTGAAAGACATCGAAGACTCCCGTCGGCTCTGCACCCTCATCGGCTCCGGCGGCAGCAGCGGCGAAGTCGGCAGCGATCGGCAGCAGCAGTCGCAGCAGCATCACGTGACCGAAGCATTCCAAGTCTCCGCCCTGATTTTATCCCTGCAATTCTGGCCGGCATTCGCGCCCCGCAGAATGTCCGCTCTGCCCGCGCAGCTGGCCGCCGCAGGCGAACGATTCGCCGCTCGCTACAAGGCGCAAAAGTGCAACCGGGGATTGGAGTGGCGCCCGCAGCTGGGTCGGGTCACGGTCAGGATTGAACTGGCTGGCAGGGAGCTGGAGCTCACCTGCAAACCGGCTCAGTACGCAATTCTAACCGCTTTTCTTGAGCACAGGGAGCTCAGTTTGACTGAACTGGCCGAGGCCGCCCAGATGCAGCCGTCCTATGCTAGGAGAAATATTGGCTTCTGGCTGCAGCAGGTGAATTGGCGATATGATTATTGGCAGGCTAAGACACCAACACTAAGACACGAAGACAAACAAACAGACACTAAGACAGATAGACAGGCACTATAAAACACTGAAACACTAAGACAGACACACAGACAGACAGACAGATAAACAGACAGACAGACAGACAGACAGACAGACAGACAGACAGACAGACAGACAGACAGACAGACAGACCAGACCAGACAGACAGACAGACAGACCAGACCAGACAGACAGACAGACAGACAGACAGACCAGACCAGACCAGACAGACAGACAGACAGACAGACACAATGACACACGGGCTGAATTCTCCTATCAGTAGAACAAACGACAGCCTATAACACTCTTGAACCATAAAAAATCCCTCCAGGGGATTCTTTCCGAGCCCCGGCCGGAGCGGTTTCGCTTAGTTGACTCAACTCACTCGGCCGCCGAAGCCGCCCCCACCGCGGATTCGTCAATGTCGGAGACGGCAGCCGAGGAAGAAGTCGAAGCGGACGGAGACGCCGGCGCAGGCGACGGGTCTGAGGAGACGTGGGAGTGCCTGTGGAACTACGTGGTGGGCATGCTGACCAACATGGACTCGTGCATGTCAGTGGAGCGGATCCGCACTATGCTGCAGCTGTTCCTAGTTGATCCCAACGTGGAATTGGATCAGCAGAAATTGAAAAACTTTCTGGACGAGAAAGTTCGAGATGGCCGGCTAACAATGCAGGGCAGTATGTACAAGCTGGCTTGAGGCTGAGGAGAAGAAACCGTAGCTGTCAAAATTTGTGCATTTACTTTACGCGGCAAAATTACATGCTCTACGAGTATACTGAACTACTTGTTTAATTAGTAAATTAAATAGACACTGCATTGTCCAGCATTTTATTAAATACAAAAATGATATGTTTGCTATTTGCTATCAAACTTTGAAAACTTAATTATTTTAATTCTTGGGAAAAGTGAGTTTTGTAAGCTGAAAGTATGCGTACTTTCATAAAGTTGTTCTGTTGTAAAGAGTACCTCTGCACACAGGGATTGAGTGTTTTTGATCGGAACATATAGACTAAGCATAGATTCGATAGACACATTTTAACGCTTCCGTTAATATAATTCCAGCTTAAATCTTTAGCTGCTTACCTTCCCACCTACTCCAGATCAATGGAGCTATCAGACAGAGCCCTGTGTGCCAAGCCTGTGTCTCCATCAGCAGTCCCCAATTATTTTGTCTGCAAAGCCTGCAAAGGACTGTTGGTCAACTGCTTCCAGACGCCGCAAGGATTCAGACTGTGCCAGGTGTGCGTAAACAGCTTGCATCCGACACACTGCGGGCCCTGTCCGGGAACAACAGACCAGGACAACGACAGTAATGTCGATGGCGAACGTCAGCGTTGGGTTTGTCGTGACCGATGCTTGCCGGACTTGGCCACCCGACGGGAGCTGTCCGAGTTGTGGGTCTTCTGTCCGAATGCTGACCTCGGATGCTCTGAGCAGATGCAGTGGAAGATGCTAGAGGAGCACTTGAAGCAGAAATGCGAGTACGAGACCGTCACGTGCCAATTTTGTCTCAGGGAAATCATTGTGTACAAGCTGCACCTTGTTCACTGCAATCTGGAGTCTGCCGACTGCTGTGTGCACTTTCGCTGCCACTGCGGCTACTGCGGCTTCTTCGGCTACGGCAGTGACATGCTAAACCGTGTGGACTTTATTAAGCATGCAAAGACTTGCTCTGAGATCCCTGTGAAATGTCCGTTCGCCGAGTTTGGCTGTCAAGTGAAGCCAAAGCAGAGGCAGCTGACTGAGCATTTCAGCCAATGTAACAACGAACACTTGCTTATGATTGGCTGTTGCATCAGCGCCCAGCGCTGGAGAATGGATCGCTTGGAGAAGGAGAATCAGAAGCTTAAATGTAAAAGCCAAGCCCAGAAAACTACCATATGGTATCTAGCACTGTTTCTATTGGTCGCATTGGCCATACTCTTTCTGGGATGCAGCATTGCCGTATGTTCAATTTGGCCATTTAGCAGTACTTCCGGTGCTAATCTAGAGCCTGTAGCTCGTCCTTCTTCAACCGCTCTTTATTTGATCCCTAAAATCAAGCGCTTGAGACAGTCCTTCTTTTCACCTACCGGTACGTCCCAAAGCCTGGAGTCTGCCAAAGCTTCTCACTATGCCACAGTAACGTATGCCACAGCCACAGTAACGTACAGAGCAGTAATGAAATAAATCAGGCATACATCACTGAGGAAAATATAACAAAGTTGGTCATCAAAACGGATCAGTCGATCACGCCTATGCAAAACATTTTAACGGCCGTCTCGCATTGAAATATCGACTGGTCTTGTCCGTTTATATTGCCAGCTTAAATCGACTGACTTTTAAGTGACTGTGAAATTTACTCTGAAGCTTTCTTGTCGAAGTTTGCTGGTGGAAGTAAAAACGTTACAAAGTGAAGTTCTGCTAGCATATTTCTTTGTTAAGAACTTTTTAATGAGTTTCATGACACCCGACGCGCTTTTCAGCAAATAAGAATTTTTTTGAATATTAAAATCAAGCCTTGTTTTGGAGCTGCCACTGTTTTTTGTTCTTTTACATCTGGGGTCTGCAATAGTTATACGATCAGTTTAACATATAGCATATTTGTTCGAATATGTACGTACATTGCCAAATTTCGACCGCCCAACTTTTGTACGAGTGTTTATCTTTCGTTTGTGTGGATTATAGATTTTTTCATTTAATTGTTCATGAACGAGTATTGTACACTTACAGTCAGAACTCGTAAATATATCGACCCAGAGCACAAAGATTTTTTCCATTTTCATCGTTTTCTAGCGCATCAAAGTTTGTCTTCTATCTCTAGTGTTATTCTAGCAACCAAGATTTTATATTTAAGGGACAAAGGACGAGTGCACTCCGTCCGAATGTTTTTTCAACAATCGAATCATGTTTCCTCTTGTTATCGTAAGATATCCTATTTCCAGATTTTACTTAGCAAAAGTTCTACATATTTGATTACTAGATGCCTAAGTTATGATTCGCGCTTTTCTAACTAATTTTAGAGCCACTTTATACCGATCTTTTCATGACAAAATAAACTATTATTTTAGAAAATTCTACACTCAATTGCAAGTCGGTCTATTTTTACGATCCGACAGCGAAACTGCCGCTCTCTCCCATCTTCAGACTAAATTTGCATCTCTTTTATCATATCGTGCTGACTAGAAATTTTACGAAGCCTAATTTTCCTAAGTATTATTAGGAAAGACCTAAAACTATGCTATGCTTCCACTCATAGCCTTCAACCGAAAGGTTTTTCTACCGCGAAATTTCCGCGGCTTTTCCGCGGATTTGCCGTTTATTTTGCATTAGTCCTGACAAGCCAGATAGGTGCGCGTACTGTTTACTCTAGATTTCGCCCGCAAAGTCGGTCATGCAGCTTAGCTTACTATTAATCGAGGGTAAAGCGACAAGTTGAATGTTCTCGCACCGTATTCCATGCTTCGAATACGTACTTCTGGGCAGGGGGTAGTTTAACCTCTACTACTGTGCGTACACTATGCTATTGTACACTGGCCAGTGTATTCTGCTAACCCACGGAATTGCCTTGGAAATACCTTCAGAATTTGTTAAACTAAACTCACATTCCTTCATCCGTGTACTATGACCAAAGCGCCAATATTTTTTAAATGAAATAAAGCGCCTACGTTTTTCTTACAATTCTTTATACTCGTACAGCTAAATCCAGATCAATGGAGCTATCAGAAAGAGCCCTGCGTGCCAAGCCTGTGTCTCAATCAGCAGTCCCCAATTATTTTGTCTGCAAAGCCTGCAAAGGACTGTTGGTCAACTGCTTCCAGACGCCGCAAGGATTCAGACTGTGCCAGGTGTGCGTAAACAGCTTGCATCCGACACACTGCGGGCCCTGTCCGGGAACAACAGACCAGGACAACGACAGCAATGTCGATGGCGAACGACAGCGTTGGGTTTGCCGTGACCGATGCCTGCCGGACTTGGCCACCCGACGGGAGCTGTCCGAGTTGTGGGTCTTCTGTCCGAATGCTGACCTCGGATGCTCTGAGCAGATGCAGTGGAAGATGCTAGAGGAGCACTTGAAGCAGAAATGCGAGTACGAGACCGTCGCGTGCCAATTTTGTCTCAGGGAAATCATTGTGTACAAGCTGCACCTTGTTCACTGCAATCTGGAGTCTGCCGACTGCTGTGTACACTTCCGCTGCCACTGCGGCTACTGCGGCTTCTTCGGCTACGGCAGTGACATGCTAAACCGTGTGGACTTTATTGAGCATGCAAAGACTTGCTCTGAGATTCCTGTGAAATGTCCGTTCGCCGAGTTTGGCTGTCGAGCGAGGTCAAAGCAGAGGCAGCTGACTGAGCATTACAGCCAAAACACTAATGAGCACTTGCTTATGATGAGCAACATAGTCAAAGAATTGCAGGCGTCCAAGTGCAGTGATGCTGCAAAAATAACACGCTTGGAGAAGGAAAATGGTGATCTAAAAGCTAGGATCAAGCTCATCGAAGCCAAACAGGTTCGTATAGTAAACACTGTCATTGTGATTAAGATCTAAAACTGAATTAGCCACTTTGAGTTGATATGCATGTAGCAGCGCTCCTTTATTGCAGGCCAAATCCGAAGCTTCGGTCTCAGCAACCAAGCCTGAGTTGCGAAGGTCTCTGGAGACAATTACCAATCGCGTCTCTGCCAACAACGTCTCGGAACTCGGACGCGAATCTTCGACTCCAGCATCGGTTGCAGCTTTACCGTCGAAAGGTTGTCATCGACGGGTGCAATCGAGCCCATTTTCGACCAATTGGCTGCCCAGCCGCAAGAGAACCGCGTCGGAGAGTTTGACGGAAGAGACCAACGCGGAATTGGCTGTGCCTGGCGGAAACTGATACAAAAAAGAAAACGAGATTTAAGTTTTGTACATAATAATCTGTGTGACTCGGCGCGGATGATGTGGACGGGACACACCGGCGCAGGGATACAGTGACGCGTTGGTGACTCACTCGTCGCCGACGTTTACGTTGTCGATCTGGCCAGCGTGCGACGGCCGTCAACGTCTTGTTCGAGCTAGTCTGTCAGCGCCTCAGGGTGTACAGAGGCCCTAACTGTTTATCGGTCAGGCATGTACACTCTCTGCGCCTTGGAGTTGGCCCTAATGGTTGTGAATCGCACGACAACCTCCGGTAAGTGTGGTGAATGCGCCACCTAGTTTAGGTCTCCGCCTAGCCACCCCTGCTTAATTGTACTGCAATGTCGATCCCACCCCAAACCCTAGGCTAGGTTGAGTCGCGATTGACCTTTCTCATTCGTTTATCTCACTCTAAAGGGAGATCGCTTGCGCCGTTACTGTCGCTTGCGCGGCTCAGCGTGCTTGGCTACGCCGACGATCTCGCCCTCCTTTCCTCCACCGTCGAGGGCGCCCAGCGCCAGCTGGACCGGCTGGTAAGCGTTGCGGCGAGCGTCGGCCTGGTGGTCAACACGCAGAAGACCGTTGTGCTCTGCGTACCGGACGACATGAGGCTGAAATTTTCTGCCGAGGCGCAGACGCGCAGGTGACGAGGCTTCCGCGATGTCAGCAGTTCGTCTATCTCGGCGGTCTGGTGCCTGACGTTCGTGAGGACCTGCGACTTTGCTATGGATTTGCCTGTGCTGCCTTCCGTTCCGTGAGGGCTGTCCAGCAGTCCGAGGCCCTGCCTGACCGCCAGAGGGCGGCGTTGTTCCAGGCGGTGATCGAAACCGTACTGTTGTACAACGCCGAGACCTGGACCCTGACTGATTCACTCGAACAGCAGGTCGATGCGGCGCACGCTGGCCTGCTGTGCGCCGCCTTCAAGATCGGCTACGAGCGAGTCACCAATGCGGCACTCTATCGCCACACCGGCCTGTCCCGTCCCAGCGAAATGTTGCGCCATCGGCGACTCCAGCTGGCAAGGCCATATCATCTGAGACGAGTCGTACTGCCCACAGCCGGTGCAGAAAGTGCTTTTGCTCACGCTGCAGGAACCCTACCGGCGGGGGCAGGCCCGCACTCGGCGTTTCGTCGACTGCCTGCTGGCTGATGCCGGCGGTGCGGCCTACGTTCGCGCCCAGGCCCTGAAACGCGCCCTGTGACATTGTCCCACGTTTGCTGGCTGACGTATTTTTTGTTGTTGTTGTCGCTCTAGTTGATTGGCTCAGCCGTTTTTTTGGGGCTACGTACGAGTGTAAGTCCCAGTTGTTGTCGTCCGTTTTTGGAAGGTTTACTGGTTGGACGCGTCGTACGCCCGTCGCACCTCAACTGGCACGCGTGCCAGAGGCATTAGAGAATCACTCGAGCAGTCTGGTCCTAGCCGACTCTGCGTCGTACGTCAGTAGGTTGGGATGATCGCTGAGCTGCTCTGCACCATAAGTTTGGTACTTGCATGTTTATTTGGTTGCATGTTAATTTGGTAGCATTCTGTCAGTGATATCTGCTTAAGTTGTTATGTGAAGGCCTGGTGTGGATTGGCTGGGCCGGGCAGCTGGCTCAGTTTTTCCTCACCCCCGCCGCGGTGTGATTGGCTGGCGTGGGGTAGGGCCTGTCGGGAGGGGTTGTGGGGGTTGGAGGGCTCGGGGGTTTGCAGTCTCTCCCCCCCGCGTGCGCCAGCCATTTAGGTAGTCTGGGCGTCGTCACTCGCCTCTCTATACCTAGTTTGGCTTTCGGTGCTGTCCTGTGATTGGTTTTCTCTCGCCGTAAGGACGTTTTCCTATGGAAAAGATCCAATCCAAAGAGACGTGTTGAAAAAATCTAAGAAAGTTGGATGCGTTCCTCTGTCTTCCTTCTTTTGGTTACAAAAGGGGGCAACTAAGGCTCCGTGTGTCCTGACGCCTACTTACTGTAGTTTAGGCTACCTGGCGTCCTGATGCAGGTATGATCCGCATAGGAACATCCTGACAACCGACAAGCAAGGTGCACCCGTACCCTGTACACCCTACCGTATTATATAGGCCCGAGGTGTAGGATACTGCTGATGTGTAGGATACTGAGGTGTATTACTGAGATACTGAGGTGTAGGATAGTATTGTAACAATTTTTTAATAATAGTAATATTCTACAATTTAGTGTTTAAAATAAATTTGTTATACTGTATGATTTGTTTTAATGCGATTGATTTTTGTTAACTATGCTAGACTTTATTGGACCATAGGCGCGATCCAATAGGTAGCCAACTTAAATTAGTATTAATAAAAAGGCGCCCAAGGAGAAAATTTTTTTGTTGGTTTTAACCTTTTCGGTTCAGTCGTATTAATCAGTTCTGAATCTGTAGTCTAATCTTAATCATTTTTCTAAAAGGAATGTTTGTCGATAGAACAGTAATTGCAAAGAAAAACTCGTTTTGTTGCAGAGAAAAAGGCGTTCTGTCTGTGAAACAATTGGTGTTTAACTGCTTTACACGTGTTGCAGAGTGAAGTAAAGGGGCAACTTGCCCTGTGCCAAGTGAAAAGCTATGGGGGGAGTCCCCTGGAAATGAAGAAAGCCGGGAACCTCTCGATCATTGGTAACGCCGTTTTGGGACTTGACGCCTACAACAGCTTGGTGTCAGCTTGTGTGCAGCACACAAGGGCGCGAATACGTACGCAGTCATACGCACAGGCACACTCACACAGGAGTGTACAGCGGCCCTAACTTATTTATCGTTAGGCATGTACACTTCACTGTGCCTTGGGGTTGGCCCTTAAGCTGGGAATTACGAGCGTAATTGCACGAGCAGAGCCAAGCCGAGATTCCAATTTAGCCTCAAAATTAATGTGTCTCTACTTGGAATCGAGCCTGGACCGCTGGCACATCAGAGCGCCTCGCCAGACCACTGGTCTACACCCCCATGTTCTCTACATGTAAAAATGCAGCCTCAATCTCATTGGACGAGCTTTGCTAGATCAATTATAACAAACTCTGGGATTGGTGAGTGCATAAAAAGCGATGATCTGCTCCCAAATATTAGAAATTCGTTATTGAGTTTTGTGCTACGATTTCAAATGCAAGATTAGCAAAATTTTAAAGTCTCGAAATGAAGATCCTCAACAAATTCCCGGCAATCCTGCTCGAGCTGCAGTGCCTACTGATCTCGGTGACAGCTGGCAGCAGCCGGTGCTCATCGCAGCAGGCATTCACAGCCGTGAACGCCAGCCTGTGCATCGCAGCGAGTTCACGGAGACGCCCCTGGGCAGCAGCGCGGCAGCATCGGAGGTCCTGTGCTCGCTGCTCTGCGCCAGCAGGCCCCGCTGCCAGGCCTTCAGCTTGGCCCGCGGCCCCTGCCAGCTGTTCGTGTTCGACAGGTGCAGCAAAGGCGTGCGGGACTGCAGCGCCAGCTGCTCGGCCTTCGGTCGGGTCTTCGTGAAGCAGCGGCCGGGCCTGCCGCCTGGAAAACTCTGCCCGCCTGAGTTCGATTCCCAGCGGTGCGGGGTTCGCTACCGGCTGGTGAACGGCACGGCTGGCTGGCAGAGGGGCCGGCAGGTCTGCGCCAACCAGACCGGCCTCGTCATCATGGCCGACGTGCTGGACGCTGAGGAGCTGCGCTTCATCAGCTCCCAGTTCAGCGGCCTGAACATCTGGCTCGGCGGCCACCAGGAAGAGGGAAGTCCCGAGCCAAGCGGAGGGTGGCGGTGGCTGGACTGCGGGCTGGAGTTCGATCCCAGCCTGTGGGCTGCAGCTGAACCAAATGACGGTGGAAATGCCGAGAAGTACATTCTCCGCTATTCGGGCATAACGGGTCTGGTAGACGCACCAGAAACGCTGTCTTTCCCAACGAATGCCCTGTGCGAGTGCGTCTCGCCGTTTGAATGACGTGTGCTTGTCATTAGTGATACTCGAGTTCACTGCTATAAAAATCGCTACATGGGAATAGTGAAGTCCTCGTGTGATTCCCCGATATCGCGGAGTTAATGGGTTTTCCTGAACAAAACTGAAAAAATGTTTTTAGATTATGCATGTCCCAGAAAGCACCCACCAGCATTGCTTCACGTGGCGCAATTGAGTCAAAAAATTGATATGAACGAGTGGCAGTCAATTGGATAATATAAAAGCCCTTTTTGCCCACTTTCGATCTGTCAATTTGATAAAAAACTATACTTGCTTTGTTGCTCGTGGCTACTAAAAGTAAGGCTAGTAAGATAATTGTGATACTTATGCTATGAAACAGCAGAAAATCTCTTAGCAAATATCAATCAAATTGTTTATCATTAGGGAGTTGGATTTTTTCGGTCCTCGTTTTAAATATTTTAGTAATGGAATTACTCGTAGAAGTATCTTACAGCACTCTACATGTACGTGTAGGTTAGAAAAATGTTATTTTCTGCGTTAAGTTGGCACAAAATTAAATATAAATTTATGATTCGTTTTTCAAATTCAAAAAACAACAGATCTCCTTCGACCCATCCTGTTCAATTCCTTGACGGCGGCATCCTGCTGGCTCTGATTGTCTTCTTCAACGGGCTGCTCTGTTAAATCGCCGTTGCTCAGTCGTCTCTGAAATTGCGGATAAACAGGGGCAGTGAATTCGGCACATCGATGGGTTTTAATGCTGAGAAACATTACAATTTAAAGCCTTATTTACCCCTTGATTGAGCAGTGTTTTTAGTAGAGGAGACTTTTCAAAGGTGGATAAACGTTCGGTTAGCTTCAGGACTTTTTCCTTCAGTTGTCCGACTTCAATGGCCCTCTGTTTATCTCTGGTCTTGAGCTTCATCAACAAATTATTGATTTCTTTTAGTTCGGAGTCCTTTCGCTGCAGCTCCTGTTGGAAGCGCTGCACCGTGAGCTCCAGGTGGCCATCGGTACCGAGCAGTAGTGCTCATCGAGCTGCGACATTGCCACGTTCGTCTGACACCCGATGCTCTGTCGGTACTTGCAGTCGCTCGGTCTCTCCGGACAGGTCATCAGGTGCTCCTGGAACTCCGAGCGGTACAGCCTGCTGCTCGAGTCGCTGCAGTGAGGACACGGAGCTCGGAACTCGGAGCAGCAGTGAGGAGACCGCAGATCCGTGTGGCAGCCGTTCAGCTCAAACTGACGGACTCGCTTCGAGCAGCGGTCGCACGTGACGAACGCGAACTGGCACTCGTCAGTCAGATGAGAATCCAGCTGCTTCAAGGTGAGCTGCTTCTCACAGCCGGACTCTTCGTTCGAGCATCGGACTTCCAGTTTGAGCACGTCCTTTCGTGTTGCAGTGTCGGGGAAGCAGACAGCCTGACTCACAAAGTGCTCAACAAGTCTCGCACGGTCTCTGCAGCTGTCCAGCGAATGAATGCAGGGGCAGACGCGATCGCTGGATTGCAGCAGCTCGTTGCTGAAGCACCGCTGGCACAGGCGGCATCCGTGCGGAGTCTGGTAGGAATTTATGAGCAGCTCTGAGCAGCCGCTGCACATTAAATGGTTCGGTATCGGCTCGTTTCGAATTTTGATAGAAGATAAATCGCTTCGCACTAAAGCTTGCTCCATTTTAGCTTGCTATAGGTGTCATCCAACTTGCGACGTAAAATTTGCGGCTTCTACACAGCAAGCTCGCGAATTTCTCATCCAAAACAGTCACTGGTTATAACATAACAAAAGTAGGTACTACCGTGTTTGGAGTGTTTACAACTGGCTGCAACAACCCCAGGTAAATGAATTCGGTTGTGTGCGTGCAAGTACGAGTACATTTAAGCTATAGATAACCTAAAGAGGTTAGGGCTACTGTAGTCTGCAGTGAAGGGTTGTAGCTCGTACACTCGTTTCTCTTCTATTTCTCTTCTCAATTCTATTTATGGCAAGTACCCTGCAATGTTGTCAATTCAACAGAACTGTCCCACAGCGCGACCTGCACACTGAAATTTATGCACGTGATGCGTCTTATCTTATTTTTAGTTGAACAACAAGTTTATGTAGTCGTTTGCACAGTTTTTAGTAAACAAGTATTGGTTAATTATGGTTTAATTTGAGTATCATTAACCCTATGTTGACTGTTGGATCCGAGGTCTCACCATCTGGACATTTGAAATGCAGCATGCATGCGTTTGGTCCGATGTGAACTCGCAAGTTAATTGAGCTACTATAACCACAGGATACACTAGAACTAATCTTGCAAAGTTCCGGCGAATATTTCAGCTACTGAAATCATTTTATATTTGGCAAAACCTCATTGTATCTTACGCTCTTACGCACAGCGATTTTCTTACAAGTTACAGGAGCGTCGCCATGGATTTTATGGTAGGGGAGACGAAGCCGAGAGTTCTACATCTACATATACATTACTAAATTCCTACATGTACATTATTTCCGAACCGGTGTTGTCAGCGATCATTTTAGCGCCGCAGGCACTCATTTTGGCGCCGCAGGCACTCATTTTAGCGCCGCAGGCACTCATTTTAGCGCCGCATGCACTCAATTTAGCGCAGCAGGAACACATTTTAGTGCCACAGGCACTCATTTTAGCGCCGCATGCACTCAATTTAATGGTGCAGATGCTATGTTTTGTCGCCCTGAAGTGAAATGATTGATTTCCATAACAGGTCAACAAGGTGGGGTAGGGGGGGACAAAGCAGTGGCATGTCTCCTACGTTGTCGATCTGGCCAGCGTTCGACGGCCGTCAGCGTGTTGTTCGAGCTAGTCTGTCAGCGTCTCAGGGTGTACAGAGGCCCTAACTGTTTATCGGTCAGGCATGTACACTCTCGAGCATTGGAGTTGGCTCTAATGGTTGTGAATCGCACGACAACCTCCGGTAATTGTGGGGTGAATGCGCCGCCTAGTTTAGGTCTCCGCCTAGCCACCCCTGCTTAATTGTACTGCAATGTCGATCCCACCCCAAACCCTAGGCTAGGTTGAGTCGCGATTGACTATTTTCTCATTCGTTTATCTCACTCTAATTAGGGAGATCGCTTGCGCCGTTACTGTCGCTTGCGCGGCTCAGCGTGCTTGGCTACGCCGACGATCTCGCCCTCCTTTCCTCGACCGTCGAGGGCGCCCAGCGCTAGCTGGACCGGCTGGTAAGCGTTGCGGCGTCGGCCTGGTGGTCAACACGCAGAAGACCGTTGTGCTCTGCGTGCCGGACGACATCGAGGCTGCAATTTTCTGCCGAGGCGCAGACGCGCAGGTGACGAGGCCTCCGCGATGTCAGCAGTTCGTCTATCTCGGCGGTCTGGTACCTGACGTTCGTGAGGACCTGCGACTTTGCTGTGGACTTGCCTGGGCTGCCTTCCTTTTCGAGGAAGTCCAAGGCCTTGCCTGACGCCAGAGGGCGGCGTTGTTCCAGGCGGTGATCGAAACCGTACTGTTGTACAACGCCGAGACCTGGGCCCTGTCTGATTCGCTCGAACAGCAGGTCGATGCGGCGCACGCTGGACTGCTGCGCGCCGCTTCAAGATCGGCTACGAGCGAGTCACCAATGCGGCACTCTATCGCCGCACCAGCCTGTCCCGTCCCAGCGAAATGTTGCGCCATCGACGACTCCAGCTGGCAAAGCCATTCTATCCGAGCCGAGTCGTACTGCCCACAGCCGGTGCAGGAAGTGCTTTTGCTCACGCTGCAGGAACCTTACCGGCGGGGGCAGGCCCGCACTTGGCGTTTCGTCGACTGCCTGTTGGCTGATGCCGGCGGTGCGGCCTACGTTCGCGCCCAGGCCCTGAAACGCGCCCTGTGACATTGTCCCACGTTTGCTGGCTGACCTATTTGTTTTGTTGTTATCGCTCTAGTTGATTGGCTCAGCCGTTTTTTGTGGCTACGTACGAGCGTAAGTCCCAGTTGTTGTCGTCCGTTTTTGGAAGGTTTGACTGGTTGGACGCGTCGTACGCCCGTCGCACCTCAACTGGCACGCGTGCCAGAGGCATTAGAGAATCACTCGAGCTGTCTGGTCCTAGCCGACTCTGCGTCGTACGTCAGTAGGTTGGGGTGACCGCGGTGCTGCTTTGGACCATAAGTTTGGTACTTGCATGTTAATTGGTAGCATGTTAATTTGGTAGCATGTTAATTTTGGTAGCATGTTAATTTGGTAGCATGTTAATTGGTAGCATGTTAATTTGGTAGCATGTTAATTTGGTAGCATGTTAATTTGGTAGCATGTTAATTTGGTAGCATTCTGTCAGTGATATCTGCTTAAGTTTTATGTGAAGGACTGGTGTGGATTGGCTGGGCGGGCAGCTGGCTCAGTTTTTCCTCACCCCCCGCCGCGGTGTGATTGGCTGGCGTGGGGCAGGGCCTGTCGGAGGGTTGTGGGGGTTGTGGGCTCGGGGTTTGCAGTCTCCCCCCCCGCGTGCGCTAGCCATTTAAGGTAGTCTGGGCGTCGTCACTCGCCTCTCTATACCTAGTTTGGCTTTCGTGCTGTCCTGTGATTGGTTTGCTCTCGCCGTAAGGACGTTTTCCTATGGAAAAGATCCAATTCAAAGAGACGTGTTGAAAGGAGCTAGGAAAGTTGGATGCGTTCCTCTGTCTTCCTTCTTTTGGTTACAAAAGGGGGCAACTAAGGCTCCGTGTGTCCTGACGCCTACTTACTGTAGTTTAGGCTACCTGGCGTCCTGATGCAGGTATGATCCGCATAGGAACATCCTGACAACCGACAAGCAAGGTGCACCCGTACCCTGTACACCCTACCGTATTATATAGGCCGAGGTGTAGGATACTGCTGATGTGTAGGATACTGAGGTGTATTACTGAGATACTGAGGTGTAGGATAGTATTGTAACAATTTTTAATAATAGTAATATTCTACAATTTAGTGTTTAAAATAAATTTGTTATACTGTATGATTTGTTTTAATGCGATTGATTTTTGTAACTATGCTAGACTTTATTGACCATAGGCGCGATCCAATAGGTAGCCAACTTAATTAGTATTTATACAGAGGAGCGCAAGGAGAAAATTCTTTCACGGGTTTTAACCTTTCTTAATCAGTTCTGAATCTGTAGTCTTATCTTAATCATTCTTCTAAAAGGAGTGTTTGTCGATAGAACAGTAATTGCAAAGAAAAACTCGTTTTGTTGCAGAGAAAAAGGCGTTCTTTCTGCAGTGAAACAATTGGTGTTTAACTGCTTTACACGTGTTGCAGAGTGAAGTAAAGGGGCAACTTGCCCTGTGCCAAGTGAAAAGCTATGGGGGGGGGAGTCCCCTGGAAATGAAGAAAGCGGGAACCTCTCGATCATTGATAACGCCGTTTTGGGACTTGACGCTACAACAACTTGGTGTCAGCTTGTGTGCCAGCACACAAGGGCGCGAATACGTACGCAGTCATACGCACAGGCACTCACTCACACAGGAGTGTACAGCGGCCCTAACTTAATTTTCGTTAGGCATGTACACTTCACTGTGCCTTGGGGTTGGCCCTTAAGCTGGAATTACGAGCGTAAATTGCACGAGCAG